>MEIZ01000061.1:288862-301012 GCA_001723225.1 Globodera ellingtonae
AGTGCCGGGACAATTCAGTGCCGGGACAATTCAGTGCCGGGACAATTCAGTGCCGGGACAAATTCAGTGCCGGGACAATTCAGTGCCGGGACAAATTCAGTGTACGTCGGTCGACCATACTTTTTTTTCAAATTCAATCGAATCGATTATTATTATTGTTAGTACCAACTTGGTATATCATGGATGCCGTTCAAAAAAATTAGCCGGTCGAACTTGCAAAAAATTGTACATTTTAAACTTTTTTTGCAATTAAAAGACCCATAGCTTTTTTAAGGAGCACCAATTCGCTTTGCACAAGCTTCTAGTATATAATAACTTCATCTTTTGAAAGGTACAAATTTTTTTTTTTGATTCGGTTGAGTTAAAAGAGAGTTATGACTAGAGCCCGGACTTGAGCTTCGAGCGAGACGAGATTCTCGAAAAAATCTCGGATCTCGAAAAATCTCGTGAAGCTCATTTTAGTCGAGACGATAGTGCCGACAGGCGCCGCCGGGGGAATTTTTTACAAAAATTGGCAATCTTTGTTTAAAAAAGCACTGTTTTCATGAAACATTTTGGAGTCGAGATCGAGAATCTCGAGCTTCTTTCGAGCGAGACTCGAGACGAGATTCTCGAAAAAATCTCGGATCTCGAAAAATCAGTTTTATTCGAGACGAGATGTCGAGACGAGATTTCTCGAGAATCTCGTCGAGATTTTTCGAGATTTCGAGACGAGATCTCGTCTCGACCGGGCTCTAGTTATGACGGCATTTAATCGGTCCGACACCAAAACGTCCTGCTACAGTTTATTGATCAAACTGCAGCATCATGTTCTTGCCTTAATTGATGCCAATTTTCCCCAGTCAACTCCATAGAACCAATTCCGCGACAGAAAAATGCCTCCCATTTGAGCGCCGTTATGTTTAATGACGTAGCTATGCATAAAAAGGATAATTTCCATGTGCATTTTGTAGCTTCCGTAGGGCAGTCGAGCATCTTTTGTAACATACGGAAGGGTCTAAATTCATTTTAATATTTTATACCCAAAAATTGAAATTTAAATACTTCTGGTATGAAGACTTTCAACGTGTCGGTTGTTCCAATTGAAAAGCTCATTAGTGCAGTGTCGTCTGTAAATTTTATGATTTTTTTTTATTCATTTAAAATTTAAAAATAATTTAAATACACATATTTTTGTTAATGATTTTACTTTCATCTGTTTTGGACAGTTCCACCGTGATGTTCGTCAGGTCAACATCTGTCAAGGCATCGATCACGATGGCCTGCTCAACCTCTTTGATCAAAGCAATCGTGAATGTACCATTGGTGTTCATGGCTGGACATTCTTTTGAACCTGCTTTTGGAACTTTTGGTTCAACAATTTGTGCCACAGAATCCGTTGGTTGGATAAACTTAAAATTTCATTATTAAATAATTTTATTTAAACAAAAATATTTTGACATACCCAAGCCTCCATTGTGCATGTGCAGCTTCGGTTGATGTACAGCTCCATTTTGTTTAATTTTGTCCATGGCAGCATGTCCAAGCCCAACACCCAAAGCCCAGCATAATTTTTTATCCGTGCCCCATGCAGAACTTGTTCCAGAAAAGCTTCACGAAGAAGCTCATCATCGGCGTATGCTTGTTTTCCTATAACAAATTATTTCATGGAAAGTTAAGAATTAAAAAATTATAATTAAAATATTTAGAACCCCGACACCTAATTTAAAACAAATTTATTGATTTTACCATTTTCGATAGTGGCATATGTAAAAAGATGATCCTGATCGCCAAAATGAAGAGCAATCCGATGAACATCTCCAAAATTGTAACTAAATAATTTTCTTTTATTATTTTTATATATGAGTGAGACTTGAAGCATGTCAATTAGCCCCAATTACGCAATTCAATTTCAATTAAAATGGTTAAAAATTTTTAACACAAACGGGCGAGATGCGATTGACGCTTCAAGCATTATTTGATGAGTTCGAGTCCCATTTATTGGCGGCATTGTGTACACTTTAATGCCACGCCAATGGATGCGACGAGGAGTTTTTTTTGCGACGAGTGATTTACATTCCTCTAAGAACAGAGTGTGCTGAATTGATTAAACAATTTTATGTGTCATAGAGTTTGATCGTGCCCAACCCTAGTCAAGAATATTGAGAAAGATTGAGAAACAAATTGTTGTACAAATATAAACTAAATACAACAAAACCACCTCATTATTCGGTATCCGATATTGGTCCGACATAATGAAGCCATGGCTTGTTGAGCCCAACGTGCTCGGGTAGCAGATCAGAATGCTAAATACAAATTAATCTGACCAACTTTTAAAAATGAAAATTGTCCAGAAAATAGGAATTTTATACATAATTCTGATTTGATCTTTCATACTAGGGTTGGTCCCCGACCCCTCGGGGGCGGAAAAAGTCGGGGTCGGGGTTTTCGTCCCCGACCAAAAAGTCGGGGACGAAAACCCCGACTAAAAAAAGTCGGGGTTCGGGGACGGGGACCAACCCTATTTCATACCCGTCATCACAATGGCCGGCGTCTCGGGGCAGACGGAATTCGAGCCCGTAGGCATTGATATTGTTCCCGGGATACGGTGGCATGCATTGCTGTAGCGCGTTGAATGACACGTTCACATTCCAAGTATTATGCTTGGCAGTCAAATGAATGCTAATTTTTGGTTTAATAAAATTAAAAAAATTCATGTTAATCATTACGGGGTTGTCGTCTTGTGCTGGTCATTGGAGAAGTTCAGCAACGGGAAGCAATTCATTAAAATCACCAGCAAAAGGTAGAAGATCATTTTGTAAATTGGCACAATTTCTAGCGATGGAAAATTGAAAAAATTCTTAGTTTTGTCAATATTTTTGTTGCCTTTCATAGACTCATTCTTTTTGTTTGAGTCATAATTCAAATTATCAAGATTTAATCAATGAAAATGAAAGGCGAACCAAATTTATTTTTATTTAAAAATTTATTTGTGCACTTTGAATAAATATTTATTCCGATGGAATAAAAAGATATGATCATTTGCTATTTTATGTAATAAGCAAAAACTTTTTGATTGGTGGTGGTTTTGCTGAATTGGATGTGCTATCATGGATGATTCATTGCTAATATGGGAAAACCAGTGAAAGATAAATTTTATGATAATTTGTTTTCTATATTTTAGTATGGAAAGGCTTTTTTGACATGATTCATGTGGAAAATGGAATTAAAAAATCGTTTATTTAATAAAAATATAATTACATACTTAAATAGGTAATAATGTTTTATTGGAAATTTCATAAATGTTCGGACATTTGGCACATTAGGACGTTTCACACATAGAGGGCAAAACACCTTTTATGAGTCCAAACAAAATCCAATCAACTTTTATGAGTCCAATCACAATTTCGTATACACTACTGCTTGCTTAGGCTTGGCAAAATATCGGAATTACGGAAATTTCGGGATTTTTGCTGTTTATGATTTCGGAATTTGAATAAAATTTTGGAAGAATGGGATTTTCGAATTATAATCAAGGTTGGGTGTGGTGTATTTATTGGTGAGTGGTGTAGAACGGATTCGGGATCGTAATGGCTCGTAAAAGTGAAGAATCGACGTTTTTTTGCATTAGAGCTGTAGTCAAAAAGTGCTACAATTACATTGTCTAAAATAAAATTGGTAATGATGCTGTCAACCAATTCCGAACCCCGGACCAGAATTCGAACATTTGGTCTATCAAATTTTTCAAAAAATCAAGTTTGGCGGCTAACTTGTCCGAAGCCAACACGATTGCCGTTCTGTCCAGTACTGAAGCTCAGGCTAAGGTCTAAGATCGCTTAAGCCTAGCTTAGGCTTAGCCTAAGACGTCAGGAGATTCGGGAAGTTTTGGCTTTGGGATTCAAGAGACTTTACAACGAAAGTAGTAATCGAATTCCTACTTTTGAATGATTTTGAGACCAAAATGGATTTTTGTAAAATTTGAAATTTTTGAAAAATTATTCGAATTTGGTTCGAGGTTCGAAATCGGCAGAAATGGATGTTAGAATTGTAATCTACGCCCCTAAATCCGATAAAAACACTTTTTTTCTCGACATTTAATAATCACTGACGCATTTTCCGGCCACCCATAGAATATGTCCGGTCGTCATGTTGCCGATCAGAGTGCCGTAAATGCCCAATTCCGTCGTCAACTCCGTGTTAAAAAGCTGGACGTAATGGGCGAACCAAATGATTCTGAAATTAAAAATGATTTTCGTAGAATTATTATTATTTTATATTAAACCTTTTTACCTTGTAAACTTTTGGCTTCAATTTTTCCATTAGAATAAATTCGGTGAGTTCAGTGGGCGACAATTCGGCCAATTTTTTGGGAATGTCGTCATCAAAATTGCTTAAACAATCAATCAATAAAAGTAAAAAATAGTGAAATATTTCCATAGCATCTTTCTAAATTGAACCGGATGGACAAAACTGATTGAATGGTGGGAATGCCAAACTTATTATTTCCTCTTCTTTCTTAATTGAACCGAATGATCTTTTTGGGCAAAAATATTCCAATTTAAGGGCTGAATTGTAGATTATTTTCATATTTATTTGATAATTTAAGCTTTAAGGTAAATTGTAGTAAAAAATTTTTTCGATTAATTTCCAGAATGTTTGAACATTAATATATCCCAAACAGAATCATTTTTCAATTTTTTCTGCAATATTTAAAAAATAAAATTTAGAACCCCTAAATTATAAATGAGTAAAAAAATGTGCAAAGTATATTTAATAAATACCTTTTTAAATGAATCAGTGCAATGCTTAATGTAAAAATACCTTTTAAACAAAATTTAGACATTAAAAATTGTATTAAAGCAATTAGACCATTTGATTTATAAAATAATATTTTTAAACTCGTTTTAATCTTAAGATTTGCTTTGATGAACAACCTGTGCTTTTTTTATTCGGCCAAAATAGCCGMTGTCTTCTTCATTCTGATGCTTTCATCAGCCACGTTGGAAGCCCAGGTAATTATGGAAAATATTAAATTAATTTTTATTTTAATTAAGCGGAATGAAAAAGACAAATTCTTCGATCTGATGACGACGATTGGAGACTTTTTTGGCGGAGAATTCAATGACACCGAGAAAGCGCTGGAACTCGACATGAATGGCGCCAACTCATTTTTGAAAGAATTGCACAAATTTGCAACTCATAAAATAGTCAGAAAAAATGAAAATGGCGAATTTGAGTGTAAAAAGTWCAAAAAACCTGATTTTATAAAGGCCATCAAAACGATTTTGAGCAAAAAATCGGATAAAAATGTGCGAAATTTTCTAAAAGCATTTCTAGAGAAATCTCCAGCGGGCAATGAAGTGCACATTGGCAAAAAATTGTATGAAAAAATGGAAAATTTCCTAAAAGCAATTATTGTACCAAAACAATCCGAGCCTTTGAAATTATCGTACGATGATTTATACAAAATCAAAACGGTTTTGTTCGAAACATCGTTTAAAAAGGTGGAAAATTTCTTAAATGAACTTATTGTGCCAAAAAAATCTGATCAAATACCATCGGAACTTGATCTAATACCACCAGGAAGTGCTAATTCTGTGAAATTATCGGGGGAACATTTATTTAATTTATTATTTTCTCTTGCGGCAAGACTGGAGGCGCTCGTACACGGAAAAAATTGTGACGGAACGCTTAAAGAAAAAGAAGAAAATTCAAAGGACAAAATTCAAACATTTCTTGCCGTGCCGAAATGCTTCATTCTTCCAGAATCGGAATTAAAGTAATTTAAGAATTTAATAAAAAGATTTATTTAATATTTTTTTAACAATTTAAATTTTRCRTTTTTTAGCATTTTTGATTATTGGATTAAAATAAWTGAGATGAAAACTCYAAAAAGCCAAAAACCAATTTATGGAGTTGCAATATACAAAGAAAAATACGGCAACTTAGACAAAAGTGAARGCAACAAAGAAGAGGCATTTACACTCTCTCGAGGTGAAATACTTTGATTTGTTGTTCAATTAAAATAATTGATTGAACAAAATAAAAATAATTTTTAAAATTGAAATTTAGCAAATTACAAAATTCTGAAGCAATTAAATGATCAAAAATTCTCAATTTACGAGTCATCAAATCTTCTAAGATTAGCATTCAATTGGGGGTACGATATAACAAGAAATATTCCGATCGGGAAAAWACCGCGAATTTTCTCGGATTTGMTAYTWCAAATAAGTGCGACYTTTTACTTTAATTGGGAAAATGACTATTTTGACAAAAAAGATAAATGTGAATATGCAATGTTTCARCAAAATATTTCGGAAAGTCTCATGAAAATGATAAGTGATAAAGGGATTGACTCGGAATTGCACTTGGAGTCGCTAGACAAAGAAGATCGAGAAAAAGCTCAAAAGGATGTTGAGGAAAACTGCAAAAAATTGCAAGTTTTCTTGTATATATAATAATTTCTGTTAAATTCTGATTTTATGCAAAAATTTGAAAATTTATATTTTAGTGATAATGAAGAAGCAAAAATTATATTTTTGAATAATGTGRGCTATGACTTGGCAATAAATTTCGATCTCAACCAACGGAAGGGTAAGTGTAACCAAATGCCTTAAACATAAAATTAAAACAATTTTAAGATATTTATGACAGAGCTAAAGATTTGTTGTCTGAATGGGGTTTGCAGCTTTGGGAGTCATATTTGAAAAAGAATGCATTTTGGATGTTGAGTAAAATTGAACATTTTACATGGAACACAAATCGACGAGAGACAATAAGCATAATTGAGGCTTTAATAGAGAAAGAGCACTTCAATCAGTTGAATTTGCTGTCATTATATGATCAAATAAAACGACTGGTGAAAGAGACAATTCCGGAAGAAAAGGCTAAGTTTTGGAAAGCAAAACAAGAGATAAATAAAAAACAATTGGAAAATGATATTAAATTTTTGAAAAACAATCCCAAAAGCATTGCTGAAGATAAGTACCAAAAAGTTGTTGCAATAATCTGCTCAATTAAACAACATGGCGAAAAAGTTAAAATGCTAAAATCCAAAATCAAAAGTTTTAAAATTAAAGAACAACTAAATGAATTATCGTCAAAAATTCAGAACAATGAAATGGAATATTTTGGGCCTGAATTGTGGAAACAAACAAAGGAATTTTGCAAAATTGAGCGAATTGAAATGGAAGAAATCGTTTACGAAGAAGAATTATTAGAAGATCTTCAATTTGAATTTAACAAAATATGGKAWAGCTCTAAGGGGGTTTGGGGAGGAATTGTAGAATATTATTTAGAAATACCGCTCATGCAGCTCAAAGAAGAGGTACGACCTTTGGCCAAAACATTTAAAAAAATGCTTGAAAATGTGAAGGAACATTATGCCAAGGACGAATCGAATGTTGTCTGAGATATGCTTTATCCGAATGAATATATTTGTGTTGTTTTATTTAGAAATATGGGAAACAAATTGTAATCAACATTCAAATACATAAACTCTAAATTGTTAAATCTAAGAAAAAAGCAAATAAACCTAAAATACACTAATTGACTGTTACAATTAAAAAAAATGCACATTAAATGCACTTTTCCCCCGACATTTTTCCGATTTTGGCTTTTTCCCTCTTGATTGCCCTTCTGGCACTTTTCCCCATGGCATTTTCCCTAGTAAGTTGCCCACAAAATGCCTTTGAGGCAAATGCCAAAAGCATATTAGGTGCTGAGAAATTTATGGCTTAATTTTGTTTCAAAATGTCAAATGTGTAAAAAAAGTAACAATTATAGCTTTGGATGTGATTTGTGACAACTTGTGTCCAAATTTGAAACTTTTACGGTACTCGGACAATTACACACAAATTTATGGACCAAAGGTTGAAAAATTATTTGGAACACGGACAATTAGACACAAAATAGATGTTGAAAGTTTTTTTATAAAACTCGGACAATTAGACCCAAAATTGCGGAATAAATGCAAAATTCTGAACAAAAAAATAGACAAAACATTGAAACATTTTTATGGTATCCAAAGATTAAAACATAATTACGGACATGAAAAATTATGACACCTTCAATTTTAATTGAAGATTGGTAAAAAATGCCATAATTTAATAATAATTCAACAATTTATTATTTTTGCTAAAAAGAGATTTTTTTTTGCGCGATTTCCCATTTTCATATTTTTAGTTCAATTAAATTCATGAAATTAGGACTTTATGGCAATTGGGAAATATTAAATTTGGCATTGCCACCATTCAATCAATTCTGTTCATTCGTTTCATTTTTTAAATATTAGCTATAGAGCAAAAAAATCCCGAAAATTTTAACGATATTTTGTTGAAAAAATTAGTCCGAAAATTACAATTTTTACAAAATGAAGAGCCTGTCTTAAACCCAATACATAACGGTTACTCCAGGTCCGATTACCTGGATTCTGGACCTGGTTCTGGGTCCAGGTCTGAGTCTCCTGGACCTGGATCTGGATTTTGGAAATGACCTGGACCTGGTTTTACCTGGACCAATAGTCCAGGTTTTTCTGGACTCCAGGTCCAGAGTGCTCCGACGAAAATACCTGGATTCTGGACCTAGTCCAGGAAAATCCAGGTCTGGGCTCAGGTCCAGTCCGGTCTCTAGTAATTTTACAAGGGGACATCCCTTACTCTGACTAAAAAAACTAAAAAGACCTCAGAAAATGTCTTCTATTCATTTTTAAAAATAAGGATATGTTGGCAATCGAGGTCAGATTCGGATTCTATTGCCCAGAAAGCCCCTAGAAAAACTATAATGTTTTTAAATTAAATTTGAGTATCGACACGGTAATTTGAAACAAATTTTGGCGCCATTTTTTGTCAAAACTATCGAAGTAACTACTGCCGACATTTGCGCCCCAGGCCAAATTTTACATTTGCGCCGCTGACATTTGTGGCCGAGCCATCTTTCTGCCATTTCCAACTTTTTGCTGGCTTCTTCGGCAATATGTACGCCGCACAATGACAAGGAGCTGCGTCTGACGGGGGGAACATCCCTTACTGACAGTACTCACTATCAGATCACTTTTAAACCATGTCTATCGAGTAGAGCATCCTTGATTTACCCTTGTAAAATCAAGGTTGGGTGTGGTGTATTTATTGGTGAGTGGTGTAGAACGGATTCGGGATCGTAATGGCTCGTAAAAGTGAAGAATCGACGTTTTTTTGCATTAGAGCTGGAGTTAAAAAGTGCTACAAATTACATTGTCTACATTAAAATTGACTTTTTTTCCAAAACTTTAAACAAAATATTTTCACAAACTTTACCTTTTGATTAAAAAGGCCGGCGCGTTTACAACAAATTCTTTGGGCGAATAAAATCATTTATTAATTAAAACAAAGTAATAATAATATTGTTTATATGTCCAGGCGCATATTTACACAAACAATTTCTAAACATAAATCAAGCATAAACAAAATAATTAATTTCTATGTGCCACATAAACTGCTGGAATGCTAGCATTAGCTTCATCATAATAAAACAAAATTGGTAGTAATGCTGTAATGCGATGTTCAAATGGAGCAATTCTCGATTAAGCTTCTCGAGATTTGGTGAAATTTTAATTATCCCAAGGAATGGTGTGTCAACCAGGCGTGAAGCTAAAATTTATGAAATTAGGTATTAAGAAGTTAAGCTTTCATACTTACTTTTTTTCGTGCCACAGTTTTTGGACGTAGATGATAAAGTTTATAATGGCATCGGTGTAGGCTCTGGTGGTTTCTGTGCCACCGTTGTAGGTCGGCGCAAAGAAAAGTTGTGTCGTGTCATGAAACGCTAGAGCCAGCCATGGCTCGCCTACAAATATTGAATAAAAACAATTCATTTTTTAGTTTACCGAAAAATTGTCCAATTTTTCGTAGTTGCCTCTGATTTGCTGTGCCTGAGCGACAATCATGTTGCGTGTCACACGCAATTTTTTCGCGCGCAAGTCTCTCACCCAATCCGTTAGCGTTTCGTCGAAGTCTGCGTTGGCCAATTTCCTGCCTCCACCGATTAGCCGTTTGCGCTTGGCAGAATCCAAACTAAATTGAG
Organism: Globodera ellingtonae; assembly: GCA_001723225.1. NCBI lineage: Eukaryota > Metazoa > Nematoda > Chromadorea > Rhabditida > Heteroderidae > Globodera > Globodera ellingtonae. The sequence goes on from MEIZ01000061.1 coordinate 298,901, forward strand.
GATGTCAGAAATAATATTTAAACAASCGTTTACCTTTTTCTTAAACTCTTCTCATTTTTAATCCACTCCCGTATATTGTTTCTTCCGATGTTGTGCTGTCTGCTGGCCGCATGAATGGATGATTTTTTGGCAAATTCCAAAATGTCGAGTTTGTTCTTGATGGTCAACTGTCGGCGTTTCAATGATTGCGGTATTGTCGGCTCATCATTGTTGTTAGTTGCCTGTAAAGTTTCGTGTGCGTCGCTTTTTTGGCTAGTGGTCGGGGTTGAGTTGTCGATGTTCGCGTTTTCATCGATGTCATCGTTGCCAACATTCACAGCAGATGACCTTCGCTCCGTATCCCTCTTCAGCATTCGAAAATGAGCATGGCTCAATGGCGTGACACGGTTTGGAACATTTGAGGCAGTTGTGGGCACCGGAAGTGGGATTGTTGCAGTAGCAACAGACCTTAGTTCATAAATTTAAGACTTTTAGGAATGGTTTAGCATGTTCGAGGTTTACCAGTTTTTCTGAAGAGGTAGTCGAATCGTTTCCGGGATTCATATTTGAATATTAATAAATAATAACTTATGCAATTTGCGCTCTATTTGTCCTGACATAAAAAGAAAAATAATAAATATGCAAATAGGTAGGTAGGTACGTATGTAGATAGTAACATTTTTAAGCGCCTATTTATAACATGGGAATTTTATGACCCAAAAAGTTATGGGGGTCTTCTATTGTTCAACCCCTCTCCAAAGGGGTCTTCTATTAGGGGGGGGGGCCTTCTAATTGAGGGGGGTCTTCTATTTGAGGAAATACGGTATCTCCAATCGCATATCGCTTTTCGGATTTCGTGCAATATTGCGCGATATTACACCCTTAACGATTTGATTTTTTATTTAAAAATAATGTCAGAATACCATAAAAAGTGGAAATTGTTGCTCTTTGTTAAATTTTCTAGTGTTCGCACCGAACCAGAAGTGTTCCGATTTTGCGGATTTTTGGAATTCTAACAGTTAAAAATTTTTTTTTGCTGGATTTAAAAATTATCGCTACGCTATCGCATTGGAAAAAATGGGTTTATCGCCAATCCCATATCGCTATTGCATTAAAAAATTCGATATCGCTTATCGCATATTGCCGATCGCTTTTTTTTCGGCGCGATTGACATCCCTGGTGTCAACCAGGGATGGGAGCCGACGACCTCAAAAAATTTCGGAAATCGTAATTCCGAGGTCTTAAATTTTTCGGAAATCGTCGAAATTCCGACCCCAAAAAAGTCGGAAATCGGAATTACGACCATCCCTGGTGTCAACAACTCCGGTGCTAGCACAAATGCCTCCCTCATTTTCGGTGGCCATTTTTGTCTTGAAAATGTGCCCTTTCTGTTTATTATATAAAATCCGTTCGGTCGTCATGTTGCCGATCAGAGAGCCGTAAATGCCCAATTCCGTCATCACCTCGTGTTAAAAGGCGTCAGACATAATCCGCGAACCAAATGATTCTGAAATTAAAAATAATTTTCGTAGAATTATTATTATTTTATATTAAACCTTTTTTCCTTGTAAACGTTCAGCTTAAATTTTTCCATTAGAATAAATTCGGTGAGTTCAGTGGGCGACAATTCGGCCAATTTTTTGGGTATGTCGTCATAAATTGCTTCAACAATCAATCAATAAAAGTAAAAATAGTGAAATATTTCCATAGCATCTTTCTAAATTGAACCGGATGGACAAAATTGATTGAATGGAGGAAATGTCAAATTTATTATTTCTTCTCCTTTCTAAATTGAACCGAATGATCTTTTTGGGCAAAAATATTCCAATTTAAGGGCTGAATTGAAGATTTTTTTTCATATTTATTTGATAATTTAAGCTTTAAGGTAAATTGTAGTAAAATTATTTTTCGATTAATTTCCAGAATGTTTGAAAATTATATCCCAAACAGAATCATTTTCCAATTTTTTCTGCAATATTTAAAAATAAAATTTAGAACCCCTAAATTATAAATGAGTAAAAAAATGTGCAAAGTATATTTAATAAATACCTTTTTAAATGAATCAGTGCAATGCTTAATGTAAAAATACCTTTTAAACAAAATTTAGACATTAACAATTATATTTAAAGCAAT
>MEIZ01000061.1:301082-321191 GCA_001723225.1 Globodera ellingtonae
TGAAATCAAAAGTTTTAAATTAAAGAACAACTAAATGAATTATCGTCAAAAATTCAGAACAATGAAATGGAATATTTTGGGCCTGAATTGTGGAAACAAACAAAGGAATTTTGCAAAATTGAGCGAATTGAAATGGAAGAAATCGTTTACGAAGAAGAATTATTAGAAGATCTTCAATTTGAATTTAACAAAATATGGCATAGCTCTAAGGGGGTTTGGGGAGGAATTGTAGAATATTATTTAGAAATACCGCTCATGCAGCTCAAAGAAGAGGTACGACCTTTGGCCAAAACATTTAAAAAAATGCTTGAAAATGTGAAGGAACATTATGCCAAGGACGAATCGAATGTTGTCTGAGATATGCTTTATCCGAATGAATATATTTGTGTTGTTTTATTTAGAAATATGGGAAACAAATTGTAATCAACATTCAAATACATAAACTCTAAATTGTTAAATCTAAGAAAAAAGCAAATAAACCTAAAATACACGTTACAATTTAAAAAATGCACTATTAAATGCACTTTTCCCCCGACATTTTTCCGATTTTGGCTTTTTCCCTCTTGATTTCCCTTCTGGCACTTTTCCCCATGGCATTTCCCTAGTAAGTTGTCCACAAAATGCCTTTGAGGCAAATGCCAAAAGCATATAAGGTGCTGAGAAATTTATGGCTTAATTTTGTTTCAAAATGTCAGTAATGTGTAAAAAAGAGTAACAATTATAGTTTTGGATGTGATTTGGGACAACTCGTGTCCAAATTTGAAACTTTTTACGGTACTCTGACAATTACACACAAATTTATGGACTAAAAGTTGAAAAATTCTTTGGAACACGGACAAATGAATTATCGTCAAAAATTCAGAACAATGAAATGGAATATTTTGGGCCTGAATTGTGCAAACAAACAAAGGAATTTTGCAAAATTGAGCAAATTGAAATGGAAGAAATCGTTTCCGAAGAAGAATTATTAAGACATCTTAAATTTGAATTTAAAAATATATGGCATAGCTTTAATGGGGTTTGGGAAGGAATTGAAGAATATTATTTAGAAATACCGCTCATGAAGCTCAAAGAACAGTCATGAACTTTGGCAAAAACATTTGGGAAAATGCTTGAAAATGTGAAGGAACTATACCCATAAAATGGACCGGTGAATGAGTGAATGACAAAGTGAACGGAGTTGATCGGTGTGTGAACGGAGGCGGACCTTTCCCGGGGTGGGACATTGCCGGAAACGGGAAGGACCAATTAAATCCCTTAAACAATTCATACTGTGCCTTACACCTCTTTTCCTGGGGAAGATCGTCCCCGATCTGTGTCCGAAAGTGGGAAAATGCGACGAATTTGAGGTGTTGCCATGGGCCTGAATTTTGAGTGGTGGGAGAGGAGGTGAATGATCGATTAGGTGCGGCAAAATCTTTGAGTGTGTCCAATCTTTCGGCATCGGTAACAGATCACTTCGGGGCTTCTTCCGACATTCGAGTTCGACTGTGCCCGCTGAGCTGCGCTTGCAAACGACGCTCTCGCCGGCGGATGTTGCTGCGGATATGGAGCCGTTCGGGCACTCGGACCAACGCGCGGATGATGTATCACCGGAGGTCTGCTTTCTGCTCGGATCATCGCCGGTCTGATGGTCGAGTTGAAGAAGACGAGTCCCCTCGGGCCAACGGCTGTCGGTGCGTTGATTGGCGGAAAAGCTTGCGCTGTGAATGCCATCGGACCACCTGTTGAAACGAAAGGGACCCCCACCATATTAATTCCTATCCCCCCTTGGGCTCGGCATTCGTCCTGCGCGATGAGGTCGCGGTCTGCGTAGAATTCGTAGGCCATCGGGACCATTCCGTCTCCTCTGGCAATAGTGGGCCCTGACCTCTGAGGCCACGGATTGGCGATCAGGTTCACATACTCCGGCGTGACCACTGTCGTCATCCGGAGTGCCTCATCCAAAAACTTCCTCCACACTGCCCCCTTATGCCATAATAAGGTGATGTCCCCTATCACCACAAGTCCAAAACGAGGTCGAGAGAGAGCCACCGTTGTCCTCGCCGAGTCCGCCCAAAACTCTTTTCCGGCTTCCGCTCCTACTGCTCGGCCAACCCTCGTTCGGGTGGTGAGCACCAACACCAAATCAGCCTCCTGACTTTGGATGGAATCCACCGTCCCAACTTTCACGTTGTTCCAGTGGCGATTTTCGATCGCCATCGCCATTTGTTTTCGTTCTGCCTGGTAGAAACATACCACCTGAATGAGTCCTGGAAATGTCCCTTGTATAATCCCCAAAAATCCCAGGGCCGTTTCCCGATGTTGTGGGTTGTGTGAAGAAAATGAAACGTTCTCCGCCTGCATGGCAGATGGTTGATGGACTAGCACAATTGGACAGTCCGCCGTCACAATTCGGGGTCCCATGAACGAGAGGAACATCCCCATTTCGTTGTCCGGTCGAACAGCGATGAGTTTATCGCCAGCTGGTCGATAGACTCCCTTGTCTAAGCTGCGGACAATGGCCGAGTGAGACCTGTAACATTTTGAGAGAACTGTTCGGTCAATTCCCCGGGCCCTTTCCAACACTTCCAGTACGGATTCAAATCCGAACTTCCCTCGGACCGACACCATCTGACTCGGTAAATGTACTCTAAGTTGTTGCTTATCTCCTGTCAGCAAAATTTTCCGCACTGCCCTGAACTGAGTGAGCGTGGAAATGATTGCTGCCAGCGACGCTTGTCCACACTCATCCACTATCATGTGTGAAACCGCTCCCCAGTCCAGTGCCAACTCCTCGGCTAAAACCAACGTCATAAAGTATACTCTGTACTTGTTGTGGTCCAACAGATCTCCGGCCGCCGCTCTTTCTCGAGCTCTTCTCGGTGCCTCCTCAAAGTCCTGAACGTACTTTTTGTAGGTTTTATTGGAGTCCCATTTCCTTTCCGGGGGTCCCGGGATGTTACCGTCCCTTTGCACGGCTTGGACCAGCAAATTGTCCCCTAGGGGCCGAATCCGGTCCATGTATTTCCCTTTACCTTGACCACTGAAAAGTGCCAACATTGGCGCTTTTTCATTGCCTAATGCCTCCATCGTGTCTTTTACCAATTCACAAACTGCTACATTCAGCGGTGAAATGGCCAACACCACTGCGGTTGGGTCCTTCTTCAACAAATCGGCAATGCATGCCGCTGCGGAGACACTCTTTCCGGTGCCGGCGGGTGCCTGCTGAAAGAGCGTTCGCACTTCATCGTCCAAGAACAGCTGGTGAGCCACTCGCTGATCTTCATTCAGTCGCTGACCTGCTCCACATTCATTTCCTGTCAGCCTACCGGCTGGTCTCACATCGTCCTCGCCCATTCCCATCAACACTTTGAGAATTTTGGACACCGGGTCCTTACCTTTCATAATTTCTGAGGGGCTGATTTTTCGAAATTTTCCTCCCTGAAAGGCAGACCCCCCAAATTAGGAACTGGTACCACTCGGGAGTCAACTTCTCCCAGAATGCTTTCCCAGTCCGCCCATCCGCGGCCATAGCCTTTCTTTGCTTCAAAAGCCAAAAACATACGGACTGTCGCTTCCATCATCCCCCATTCGTCTTCTCTGACCGCCACGTCCAACATTCTGCCTCGGGCGCAAAATTGCGCCTCATTGTCGTGTGCCACCTTTGCTTGGACCGGCGTGTCCTCTTCCCACGCTTCCACGAAGTCCGCCACCGCGGCCTTCGTTTCCAGCGTGCGTTCAAAGCTCAGCAGCTGTGCTCGAGACAGGCGCTTTTGGAGTTCCTTTGGGAGTATATAGCTTTCGGACTGCCACCATTCCTGCGGTGAGGCGATTTTCGCCAACTCCAAATACACAACTTGGTTAATTCGCAGTCCTTCCTGCGAAATTTGTGTCAGCTGCCGGGCATAAACGATCAAAGGGCACAGCAGTTGTGCCGCCACCACCGTTGCTGACTTAAAGCCGCCCCCGCGGATTTTTTTCTTATTTTTGATAGGTTTTTTATTTTAGTAGAAAAATTTAAGATTAAAATTGAGGGTGTGTTTTTTTTTTAGGTTCTAAAGGGGTTGTTTCCGACCCTCGTTCTTTCGGCTTACTTCGGCTTTCACCGATTTGCATCAGCCTTACCTTGTCTCTCTTTACCAACTCATCGGGAATCCACATGAAAAATGGACCGGGGCCTTTAAGCTTGCCCCCTATAATGCCTTTTGGATGCGTTTGGCAAATCAAATATTTGGTCGGACCTTTCTCATCGTTTCCTGAAGGTAAAGGGGTCGGGTCCCGAACCTGTAAATCCATTTCACTTCCCTCCGAGAATCCGCCATTTGCAAATCCTTCCCCCACTTCTTCATTGGGCACCGCCCTTTCGCTTTCTTCCTGTAAATCCATCCGGTTTAAAACTTCTTCTAACTCAATTGAACTTCCACGCAGTTCCTCTGCACCTGACGGTGCTTCGATTGATTCTTTCTCCATTTCTTCAGCCCCTGACACCAACTCTAAATTCTCTTTCTGCACGCCTAACGGCGTTAACGGCGTCTCACCTATCTCCACTTCCTCTCGTTCCTCCACCACCATTTCCTAGGCATGAGCCGTTTCCACCTCTTCACTAACCACACGCTCATCGTCCACTGCAGTTGTCGTGTCCGTCTTTAGAGTCCGACGTGCTGAATGTTTCTTGGTCATTATAGCAGTTGATTAGTTTTGCTTAACAAAAAGGTTTTGATTGAGTTTATCAGTTTGAAAGTGAAAATGAAAGATCAGTGAACTAAAGGCTAAATCCCGTGGGATTTTGGCTAATTTATGCTTTTGGTGAATTGTGTAAGTATCGGGTTGGTTTGGCAAGCTTAGCGCGAGATCTTAGTCCGTAACGCTGTGGGAGTATTTCCTTATTTTGGGATGGAACGGGAATATCATTTCCGGCCTCCTCTAATTCGTTATCGGATTGGTCAGGGGACATTTCAGAGGGTAAAGTTGGATGAGAATGTCCCGGACTGTCTGAAATTTCTTCAGCCGAAGCATCACGAAGTGCCGCTTTTTCTTCGGGATCCAGACTGGGTCTGGTACATGCGGGTCCTAAATTTTCTATGCATTTTTTGAGTTGGTTAATATGAATGCGCCGCGGGTTTGATTGTGGGGAGTTACAGCTTGTGATGATGGCGTAAATTCCATCTAACTGAATAATCCTAAAGATTCCTCTCCAGGGCATATGGAATTTTTTAGAGGTGCCAATTTTGCCAGCATAGTTTTTCAAAAGGACCCTATCTCCGATTGCTAAAGCCGGAGACCTAACCGTTTTATCATATTGGATTTTCATCCTTTCCTGAGCATCTGCATGGACTTCCGACGCGCTTTTCAACGCTCTCCGAAGAGAGGTCACTAGTTTTTGTTTGAATTCGGTTTCGTCTGTGAATGCTACTGGATCCCTGACTTTCGGATTCAAAATTTGGCCAATACAGAATATGGGGTCTCTGCCGAATACTAAAAACTATGGTGATTCCTGAGTGTGTGAATGAACAGAAGTATTATAGCAAAAATTGGCATATTCTAGGAATTCGTCAAAGTCTGGTTGCTCTTTGGTTATGTACTTGGCTAAAATATTATTGAAAGTCCTAAAAGTCCTCTCCGTAGCCGCGTTCCCCTGCGACCAGTACGGAACGGCATACTTCTTATTAATGTACAATAATGCACAGAAATCTCTGAAGAATTCTGAAGAAAATCCAGTGGCATTGTCACTAACTAACTCAGTGCATCCTCCAAACTTGAGGTAGCAATTTACCAAAAATGCCTTGGCTATGGTTTGGGACTTTGCATCAGGCAACGGAACTGATATAACATATTTGCAGAACCAGCATATTATATTTAAAATATACTTATTGCCACGTTCTGTCACGGGAAACGGTCCGGCTAAGTCTAATCCAACTCGTGCAAATAGGGTGTTTGCCGGGACCATTTGCATTTCTGCTCGATAGGCTGGGGTGGGAGAATGTCTCAGTTGGCAAGTGATACATTGCTTATATCACGTTAGAATGTCGGAATATTGAAGGGGCTAATAGTACTTACGGCACTTTTTGAGTGTTTTCTTCAAGTCCATGTGTCCGCCACCTAATGGTGAAGAGTGAAACGCGTCAAAGATAAGAGATCTTAGCGAGATCGGAATGTAAATTTTTGGCGGTAAATCGGAATACTTGAAATATAGGATACCCGAGTCCAATGCTAGGTTTTTCGCATTGATCGTTAGCGTCTCTTTGTCTTGGGCGTCCATTTCCACTGGAAATTCGCCCGTTTCCAAGAATTTGATCAGTTTCGAGGCCTGAGGGTCCTCTCTCTGTACTCTTTTCATGTCAACCTGATAGGTGTGCCCATCTTTGGCTCTGAGGATTATATTGTTGATAAAAGGGTCGAAAATTATTCTTTGCTCAGTGGACAAGGACAGGCAAATTGGAAATTCTGCAATATCCTCCAGTTCATCTAAATTTTCGACTTCTTTAATCGGGACATTTTCTTGTACCCTTGACAGGGCGTCTGCCAAACTATTCTGTTTTCCCGCAATGTGCACTATTTTTATCTGGTACCCTTGCAATTCTATTAACCATCTGGCTAAATTGGGGCGGGCCTCTGCTTTCTTTAATAGGTATGCAAGTGGCTTGTGGTCGGTATGTAATTCAACGTCCGACATGAAAATGTACGGTCTGAATTCCCTAAGTGCATAAATTATAGCTCCTAATTCTACTTGAACAGGAGGCCACTTCCTTTCAGAAGCGCTGAGTGTCCTACTGCAATAGCTGATTGCTGAAAAGGTGCCAGCTTCATTTTTCTGCATTAGAATGCCTGCTTGCCCTACCAGGGAGGCATCGGTGAAAATGTGAAAGGGTTTTGAGTAATCAGGAAAGGTCAGGGAGGGTTCTTGAGACAGGAGTTCCTTTATTTTGTGAAAGGCCGACTTTTGCTCTTCTTCCCAACGGAAGTTCGTATTTTTGCGCGTTAGGCGAGTTAAGGGTTCAACAATTGTTGAAAAATTGGGAATGTGCCTTCTGTAGAACGATGCCATTCCCACGACTCTTTTTATTTCCTTTACATTTAGGGGTTCCGGCAAGTTTTTGATGATTTCTATGCGACTCAGACTCGGTCTGTAACCCGTAGAATCTAAAATGTGTCCTAGAAAATTCATTTGGGATGTGGCGAAAATACATTTCTTGGGACTGAGTTTCAGATTAAATTGCCGAAATCTTTCAAAGACTTTGCGTAAGGCGGAGATGTGCTCTTCAAATATGGGGGATAGGACCCTAGCCATGGCNAACGATGCCATTCCCACGACTCTTTTTATTTCCTTTACATTTAGGGGTTCCGGCAAGTTTTTGATGATTTCTATGCGACTCAGACTCGGTCTGTAACCCGTTGAATCTAAAATGTGTCCTAGAAAATTCATTTGGGATGTTGCGAAAATACATTTCTTGGGACTGAGTTTCAGATTAAATTGCCGAAATCTTTCAAAGACTTTGCGTAAGGCGGAGATGTGCTCTTCAAATATGGGAGATTTTGTGAAAATTAGTATATCGTCCACGTATGCTATGACATCGTCGTTTAGACCAGTTAGGACCCTAGCCATGGCCCTTGAGAATGCCGCAGTAGCATTTTTTAGACCAAATGGCATGTGGGTCATTTGATAAACCCTATACTCTGTAATTACGCCACATTTCCTTGAGGCATCGGAACTTAACTTAATTTGCAAATAGCCACAAGACAAGTCTAGAGACGTATAAAAATGGCAATTTGCCACGCGTTCCATTATGGCATCCATCCTTGGAAGTGGGTAGTGGTCCGGGACCGTTACTTCGTTTAAACGCCTAAAATCTAGACAAGGGCGTATTCCTCCATCCTTTTTCTGGACTATGACAAAAGGAGTTACCCAAGGGGTGTCTGATTCCACCATGACTCCCGACTTAAGGAGTTGGTCAATGTGTTTTTGAAGTTCCTCCCTGTATCTGTAGGGAGTTCTGCGAGGTTTAGCTGAGACCGGATCTTCCGTTGTCGTTATTATGTTGTGATCACCTTCAGTAAAGGACCCTAAGTCATATTGAGACTTGCTGAATACATCCTGAAATTCTGCACAAAGTTGTTTTAGCTTTTTTAGGTTTTGCCCTGTAACTGAGCTTTTTGCAAAGTCAATTTCAAACCGAGGATCTATCGCGATTCCATCTTTATCGGTTATGGCCATTACTCTCTCTTCAGTGTCTTCAGAAAATATGCCATTGCTAATTTGTTTGATTTCACTTGCGTACGCGAGGTGTTTCCTTTGTAAATCTGAACAGGTTTTTCAGTTGGATTCATTATGAACATTTCCACAGTCCCTTTACAGGGCGCCGATATAACAGGGATTAGCCCGAAATTTTCTTCCAGTAGTTTGTCGTCCAGGGTATGAATGTATATTGGGTTTTCTGGAAGTACGCTCGAATCTATTCGAGCTTTAACAATGATCGCTAGGTTGGGAGGTATTACAAAAGATTTTTTGGCCTCAATTCTCAAATTGTTCATCAATTCTTTGCCTAATTTGTGTGATCCTAGTGAGGTAATATAGTCACCCACTTGAAACCTTTTGTTTCGGTAATCAAAAGTCAGTGGAGGTAACTTCTCTAAGACYTCACAGCCTATTAGAGCCTTATAGTCTTGGGTTTTGAATTTGGAATCATCGACGAAATGTACTGTTACTTCAATTTCTGTGGTTCCAAGTGAAAAGGTCACAGTTCCTTTTTCTTCGAGGATAATTGTGTGGCCTGATGCACTGATCACTTTAACTGATGTGGGATAAGATGAACAATTCCATTTTCTGGCCATTGATTTGGGAGCTATGCTAATGCTAGCCCCAGTGTCAATTAAGCATTGAATTGGGGAGGAATTAATCCTGGCCTCAATGATTGAGCAATTTGGTGAGATAGAGCCGAGAGCGGTAGCCGAAATCATATTGATTCGATGGCCACCTTGYTGCTCATTAGACTTTTCATTCGGTGTGCCTTTTTTGTTCCTCCATATTAGTCTACTTGAGACAGGTTCCCTTCTCCTTGGTCCTTTATTCTTGCTCCGAACGAAGTGAGGGTAGGAAATCCATTCCAGGAGATGTAGGAAAGGATCTTCTGCCGGGTCTCCCGATTTAAATTTTCCAAAGACGACTCCACGGGTCGACGGGACAATGGTCACCCCTCCAAACCGATCAATCAAATTGGCTCCAATAATAATTTCAAAGTCTTCTTTTTCAAAGAAGCAGTTGTCCATAAAATGAGTGGTGCCTTTCCTAAGTTATTCCCTTCTCTGGCGAAGTAAGCCCATGCCATTATTTTGCCTACCGGGTCTTTGCCCGTTGCTTCTGCTTCTTTTGGTGCAGTTCCGAACGAGCGCAGTCGAGTGTTGACTGGTGTCCTGTCTGTTTCCGGAATTCTTGCTAGGTTTAGAATTCGTTCAGCCGCAACTGAAGTTTCTGAAGCACTGTCCACTAATGCGCGACATTCTACACCATTCACTTTGATAAGGATGATCGGGAGATCTAAATGTGCGGGGACAAACTCTGAGTTGTCCAAATTCGCCTGATCTCTAGCTAATCGAAGCATGAACACTGATTCGCACTCATTATTGGCTTTTCTGTCTCTCTTATGAGAGTTCATTTCGCTGGCGGTGGGAGGGAGTCTATTCACCGGAACATATCGTATAGACGGTACTCTTTCCCATGATTGAACTATTTTCGCCACTGGGTTTGGTAGTGGATTAGAAGGCATTGCCTGTTGTAGTACCGTTTGTGCTAAGGCCGCCCCCGGGTTCCCTACGAGTAACCGGCCTAGGCGTCCATCTCCAGCGTATATTTCTAGTGCTAGGAGCCCAAATCTGATAAATATGTCAGTCAAAGAAATGATTGCGATTATAGAGATAGTGACTTTCCAGATGGTGGACCAATCGCCAAATATTTCTTTCTCCAATTCGTCCTTTGTTCTTTCCCATCCACTGGAAAAGGATGACGACAATTTAGTGTCCCTTTGATGAATTTGGTATGTTATGCCACTGACTTTGATCATATTGGTAACGAATGCGTGGAAATTAAAATCAGTAACATTCATCATAACTAGGTGGTGAAATGCGTGAGTGGGTATTTGAGAGATTGGACTGGGAGTCCATCGAAAATTGTCATCCCTAAGTACCGTCACTTTTGAAATTTTAGCAGTGACTTGGTCAACCTCCAGAATTTCTCCATTGAGTTGAAGAGTGATTTTCCTGGAGTCTGAACAGCTTACTTTTCGGGAAAAGGGGACAATATCCATTGACTGAGGATTTAGGAAAGCTGCATTTTCTCCTCCATGAATCTTGAATGCCAAAGGAATAAGTTCAAAACACTCTGTTTCTGAACTGGTTGGCATAAACCGGTAATCCTTAGCATCTAGTTGAATGCAGGGCCAGATTTTGAGTAATGAGGCTCCGGCCCTTTTAGCTACTATCTGAGTTTTCTTGAAAATCATACGGGCTAGTGTTGTCGGGTCTATTAGTAGAGCCGTTTCAGCCCACCGATGTGATTCTTCCATCAGATGACAAGTTGCGGCAGCTGCGTGCTTAAATGCATATGCCATAGTCTCTGCTATCTCAGCATCTAAATATGTTAGTTCTGATGCTAGCTGTGAACTTGTCACAAATCCTGCTGTTGATCGCTTCCTTCTGGCCTGACGGCCATTCTTGCTGATTTGGTATGCCAATTTTTGGTCAGTTGCTCTAAGTGTGCCATTGCAGTTTAGTACCGTAGGTCTCTCCGGTGGATCAGTTAGGGCGAGTTGTATCTCATCTGCGAGCCAGGTGTTATTTAGCAAGTGCCCGTTAAATTACCCGAACAAGCGATATTCGCAGTTCTTTCCTGACTCCGGTTCCCAAATTAGTTGAGTTTTGTCACTCATTGTTCAACTACCCCTTTCATAAGGACAGTCTTCGAGTTCACCTAATGGAGAGTGGACAATCTTGTCACCAAAACGAGAGTTTACAAGTGTTTTGAAGAGATAACAATTCTCACTTGAGCTTTCTGCCCATGAGAAGGAGCCAAGTAACCACATGCGCGGGGTTAGGTCAATCTGATTGTCAGTGAGGAATAGCTAGCTCATCCTTTTGACTTAGCGCGAACCCAAATAACATTTTTTGAGGCTGATCATGAGCTTGCATTCTTCGAGTGGGACTTTGAGGTGTTCTGTATCATGAAATTTCTCAACGGGGACTCCAGTTAGGGATGTGTATTTGGAGATCTTTTTCCTTACTATGCGACATGCCCACGCCTCAGAACTGTATTCGAGAAAATTGGGAGTATAAATTCGCCTTCGCTGGGGAATAGGAACATGAGTGTGTCCGAAGGCAGAGAGTGGGCATCCACGAAATTTAGGAAGTTCCCATGTGGCTCCTTGAAGTTTGGTTTGACAGATTAGTGGATGTTCGGGAATGTGTGAATGAAATGCGTCAACGTTTATTGCAAAAAGCGCAAGGAAGGTTAGAGACAGCATTAGAATGCGACTTAGTTGGGGACCGATGCCAGTGGATCCCCAATTTGAAATTTTTATGGGGGATGGTGGGGAAGCGTCATCACTTTCTTCCGAATCGACCAATTCAAATTTTGAAGACTGGTCAGGGGTTTCGGGTATGAGAGCATTGCATGAATTATTTTGGTTACCCGCTGGTGAGAAATGAGACGGCGCAGATGAGTCTGTGATTTTCATCCTCTGGATAAGTTGTTCCGCCAATGCGCCAACATCTACCCCCAAATTTTGTGAGGAGCTGCTTTGACCAGTTTCATTAATCTGGTGTGGATAGCATGGCTGAACCATATTCACGGGCGCATAGTAGGGGGCTCGCCCGACCGGGTATGAATTAGGAGCGCCTGTTCCCTGAAAGCCCGCTCGTCTGTCTCTACAGTCATACGCTCGGTGTCCTAACCGACCACAATGAAAGCATTTTGGTCGACCGCTCCAGTTACGGTCGTTGACATTTCGGTTATCCCTGGGGCGAAATCTGTGCCTTCGCTGGTCCGTCATATTGTTTCTCCACGGCTGGACCCGATTACTTCCACTTGGACCTCCTCCGAAATTACCGTGATTGGGAATGCCTTGATTCCCGCCTCTCGACATTTCAAACCTAACCTGACGGTTATTCACAGGATTGGGATTTCTGAATGTTTGAAAGTTGGGTGATTGCCAAGAATTCACGTTAGGCGAGGGTAATCGATTGATCAGAGGCTTGGGTTGGCTGAGGGATGCTGGACTCAAAGCTTGAACAGCAAATTTAAGTGGGTCTGAGACATTGTTTTCGTTGGTGTTGCTTAACAGGAGCTCTAGTTCCTGGGCTTGTGAAAAGACTGCTTCAAAATTTTGATTTTTGGTAACTCCAGTTAGTCTGGTTAGGAATGCTAAGTTGGGTTTGACCCTTTCTAAAAATTCATCTCTAAGTCTGGACTGGATTAGAGCCTCACTCTGACCGGCACAGACGGTCGAGACCAACGGCGAAAGCCTGGCCATAAACTCGCGAACGGTTTCAGATTCGCGTTGCCTACAGGTCATGAGCGCGCGTTTAGTCATTTCCTTTCGCTGAGGGGAGTCTAATTTTTCCCGAATGGCATCTAGTGCATTCTCAACGTTATCTTTTTTGTTATTGGGCAACTTGTCAAAAATCTTCCTAATGGGACCCTCGAGAGAGAATTTGAGTCTGCCCAGTTTTTCCTTTTCAGACCAGGTCGTTCCGGCATATTCTAAAAGATCTCGGAATTTCTGAGCCCAATTATCAAAAGAGGTAAGATTTTCATCCCTGCAGGCTGGTAATTGGCTGGCAAAAGGGTCTACTGTGGTGAGAACATTAACACTAAGGCATTCGTCAGTTTCCTGTTGTGCTGTTACAACAGTGGCATCTCTATTTCCGGGAGTCCCAAAGTCTTCATTGTCAGACTCATCCCCATCTTGGTTCTTCAGGTCTTCCACACTTTCGACCACCTGGTCAATGCGGACTGTAAGGGTTTCCATGTTTGTGTTAATCTCATTTGCCATATCGTTTATAGCATTAGTGTTTTGTACCAACCTCCTATTGATGCGCCTTAAGCTCCGATTTGCAACGTCCTCTAACCGGACTGTGCCCTGCTGAATTCTTTCCACTAGTGCTATGAGTGCAGGAGCGTTTGAATTCGGATTTGGACTTGAGCATACTGTCCTATCTACCGCAGCTATGTTTATTTCGGATTCATCCATTTCCTTACTACCGGACGGCAGTTCAGGCTTAGCCTAGTGTTTTGTTTTATGTCGCCTTAGTTTTGGTTCTTTCTGTTAGTCTTACGACTAATCAGTTTCGGTTTCGGTTTGGTGATAGCTTAGACTGGGCTTGGAGATTGATGAGTTAGGCAGGAAATAAAAGCTTGCGCCAATAAATGATTTGCTGATCGCCTGTGAATGAACTCAAGTTAAAGTGGGAGTTTTGAATGGAAGACGCGAACAGAGCAGAAGTATGATTTTTTTTTGAGCCTTCAAAGTTGGTTCGAGAAAGAATGAAATGTAAGTTATGGGAGGGAAGAACGGGATGGGGGGGGGGTACATTAGCTTCCCACCGGCGATGGAAGATAGGATCTTCCCAGGTGTCCATTAGCGTCGCAATGTACAAATGGATGTTGTAATATAGCGGGAGGGAGGGGCACAACAGTAAGTGGCTGAGAAAAATTTTCAAACACCAAAGGTGAAAGTTCGGTAAGTACCGTAGTGTGGTGGAAGAGGCAATTCTCATTTTACCAACAATGTTCCCACCCTTGTTGCATTGCTGGCATGGAGCCCCACATGTTCTGCAGCAGACTGCTGCTCCAGTTTGTTTCATCAGTTGGCCTGAAATCAAACTTAGAATGGGTTAAGCCCGCTTTCGGTGACGTGAGAAGTCTTTCGAATTTCCGGGGAGGGGGTACTTACGATTTAGTACTGTAGACTGATCGGTCAAACAGTTTATTGTAGTCTTATCAACTTTGAAATGATTGATTTGTCTGAAATTTGTCTAAAATTTATTTTATTTGGGTTAAGTCCAAAGTTTGGGTTGGCCTATGCATTCGCATCCTCGAGGGGATAGGAGCGACATTTGCAATGTCATCATAAATTTTTGTGTGTGGTGACGGGTATGCCAAAACGGCAGAAATGCGTTGTGTTGGGGGGGGGGAGGAATTACATAGGAACGCCAAACATTTCCTTCGTCTTCACTAAAGACGCGGATCTCCAACGAAATAGTGTGTGGCGATTTGGCAGAGAGTCATACGCTACGAGGAATATTGCCCCAATGGCCATCTCTTCTCTCCGTAAACCACTGCGATGAGTTTTTGTTTCTCCAGTGAACAACAACAATGTTTAAATGGCAACATAGCGGGCAAACGATGGGGGGTCGGGGGGGGGAAGAAGAGAAGAAGGGAATATGAATGGGTAGGGCCATTTGTGATTATTGGTGAAGCTTAGAACTGAGTTCAGAGCTTTGTTTGTTGTGATTCTGTTGGTCACACTTTCCGAAAGCGATTGAGAATTGAAGGCGAGAATTAACGATTTAATTCGATGATTATCGGCCCCACAACACTATAACTTACGCCCCAATATGAGATTTGGAAATAGAAAATTGCACGCGCGGTGAAGTGGAATTCAAAAAAATGTTGGCATGCAAAAAATCACATTTGTGCCCTTGTTTGACGGCATTTTCTTTGCCTCTGACAAGGCTTCGAAGCCCTCTTTCGGTGTGCCCAAATGAACAGAAAGTGCTTTACTTTTTAGAAGTGGGGTTGTTAAACTAGCCTAGCACTGAGATTTTATGTTTTGGGTTACATAAAACCAACCAAAAAAGCAAAAAAAATGTCTTTTTTTTCATTTTTTTTTTTTTGAAAAACTTTGGGTTAACTCCAAACCTGAGAATGGCTTGGCTAACCTCCAAATTCTGAGATGGCGCACGTCGTCAGCCCACGTCATGGCGCGCCTTGGTTCTTGCACTTGAGCGCTCCCCTTTTGCCTTCTGAGAAAAAAAAAGGAAAAGAACTCTATTAGGTTACGCTACTTCCACCATTTTCTTCCTCTTTTTTGGAAAACTTCTATGTGAAATTAACAAAAATAATTTTTATTAGCCCAAACAGGCCTTCTTTTTGCGTAAATGAAATGATTGAGAGTGCGATTGGTGTGATAGGATAGATAGGCCGTCGTAAATTGATTAATTTTTTTCTCTTTTTTTTTTTGTTTTTTGAACACTTCTATGTTTTGCCGCACTGAACCTCCTCTCGGCTTCTTACTCAGATTAACTGAAACCTCTTGGCTAGGTTCGGGGAGTATAGAGTATTTGTTAGGGTTACGTGACAAGGGGACCTTGAGGTCGCCGGGGAAATTCACAGCACGTCAAAACATCAAAAATTGGATCCACAAAGTTTTACTTTTCCTATTTCTTTTCTTTTTTTCTTTTTTTTTAAATTTTTCTAGGCCATTGATCAGATTAGCAAATTGAGTGATTAGAACACAGAGTAAATGGAGTTGAAAAGAAAGTCCGTTTGGGAAAGCTACAAAAATCTTTTCATCACTATAACTGGAATAATTTCTTTCGTATTAATTTGATTTTTCGAAAGGCAAAACGCCAAAACTATTTTGTGGAATAATTTGTCCAATTTGAATTTTCGCTTCCTGCCAAGTTTAGCGTTTCAAAGTCCCCTTACGAGGTTCAATATGTTGAGAGTTGATTTGGCCGACTTTATTTAGCTTCTCTAAAGATTCGGTGGAATTTGGCCTTTTCCCGTGATTCGAAATCGTTGCTTGCCCACTTATTATTCTCTGGCCTTTATTTTCGTGTGTGCGTTTTCTTACACTCACTTGCCCTTTTTGGCTTTCCTCCACTCTTTCGTGGGAATTTCTACATTTCAGTCTTTGCTGCTTTTGGAGTCACTTATGGAGTCTAACTTCAGTTCCTTTATTGGCCGATCACTTCCTTCCATTTTATGGGCCTTCTTTCTTCACTCTGAATCATTATCTCTTTTCGGCTTAATGGGGCTTTTCTCTTTACTCTGATCTTGTCATTTCTCTTTTCGGCGGCCGCCTTTTCTTTACTCCTGATGGAGTTTCTTTTTCCTCATGCATGGAATTCAAATTTTACTTACCACGTGCACGTTGAGGTTCTTACCCAGCATCGCCTTCGGCGTCCATTTTTGAACCAAGTAGTTCAAAACCATCCGGTGCTACCAGTGAAGCGGGAGGGCCCTTCCCGGGATCGGGGCGCACGAAGTATTAACCATCAGTTTTATTGTCTCATCTCAAACTTGGGTAATTAAACCATCGTCATTTCATGACGATTACAAGATGGAATGGAATTGGAATGGGGAGAACATTCTAGTGGGGATAAGCATAAAGTCACACGGGGAAGGGGTGAGTTCATCGATCACATCGCCGGCGGTGAATGAGTGAATGACAAAGTGAACGGAGTTGATCGGTGTGTGAACGGAGGCGGACCTTTCCCGGGGTGGGACATTGCCGGAAACGGGAAGGACCAATTAAATCCCTTAAACAATTCATACTGTGCCTTACATTCAATAAACTTTGCAAAACCCAAGAAAAATTATGTAAAATGCAACCAATAAAATTTCCATGTCACTAACATTTTTCAGTGAGTGAAATTTATAAAAGTCTAAAATTTACTTTTATGGTTTGCGGAACCGTCCATTTCATTTTTAGGACCGAAATATATGCTAAAAATCTGAAAAACTTCGAATTTTTATGTGGTCGAAAAAGTCACTCTAATCAAACGACTTCCTTAGCCTCTCTTTCCAGCAGCTTTAGGCACTTTGTCTAAAAGGTGTTGACACTTTGTCTGGATGGACAAAAGAGCTCGAAATTCGTTTTCAGCTCAGCAAACTACCCCACCCTATAGTGGCGATGGTCACCACCAGCCCATCCCTTTTTTTAAAAAAATAATTTGTTTTTTCAAAATCGGGAAAAAGGTATTTCTAGGGGTATTTGGGGGCGTATAATCCATATATGATCTCTATTTCGGCCGATTCCGAACCCCGAGATACTGCAATAAGCCGACTTTGAAAAAAATTGAATTGTTTAAATATTTGAATCCGGGTTTTAGAATTAGAATCGGCCGAAAGAGAGATCAGATATGGATCTATCCAACCGAATAACACTAAAAACACCTTTTCGCGATTTATCTTGGAAACCAGAATTTTCAAAATCCAGGTAAATCCAAAATCCAGGTCCGGGATTTTATAAATCTAACCGAATAAATAAAATGGATGGAATTGTGGGAATGCCAAAATTTAGCAATATAATCAATAAACGTAAAGTAAAACAATGCGAAAGATCTTTTCGTCAGTGTGGAAACAGAGACCTGTGATTTAGGGCAAAAATATTCCAATTTAAGGGCTGAAATTTGAAGATTTTTTCATATTATATAATTTTAAGCTTTAACGTAAAAAGGTATTAGTAAAATTATTTTTTTCATTTGCTATTAAATAAATTTTGAATTTTAATTATGCTAAGAATAAAAAATGCAAAGATTAAGTGAAGCGCCCGGGGCGCCATAACTGAGGGGAGGAGGGACAGGGGGAATGGACATTGGGGGTCGGAGGGGGGACGATGGCATTTGGGGACAAGCCGCCCGGGCCCTGGGCGTTTGACCCCCCTCCCGAACTCCTAGGCTCGCAGAGCTCTGGTGGAACGTTTATCGGCGGTGAGGAAAATGGATGGATCGATCGTCCGCTGCGCAAGAAAAGGCACGCAAGTGATTGGTGGGAATTCCTTCCGAGGGGGCTGATCGCTTAAATGGACGTCCGGTGATCACGGGGGGGGGGCGGGGACAACAGGTTGCTGGTGGTCCAATTGGTTCGGCTCACACGTCCGGCCTTGCATCAAGTTCGTCCCGAACTTCACTTTGGTCCGTCTCATCGTTTGCTCGCCCCGCGGCATTGCCCAGTGGCATGTCCGGGCTAGCAAATCCAGCATCTCGCCGCTGGTTGTTGCATCCTCGCGCTGCTCTGTGTACTCACTACGGAGATTGAGGGACTGCTCCGTATCTTCGCACTCGCTGAAGGTGTCAGCCATTGTCACGGCTGGGGAAGGGGAGAGCGGGAAAGAACCGGATTGGGAGATTGTCGGAAGTGCTGCTGTGTGGTGTGTGCTTCTCGCGATTGGCTTTGACCGAATTCCACTCCGCGTGGAAGCGGAAGTCCTGCTGAACACTTCCGTCTCTATCGACCAATATTTCCCGGCTGCAATGCGACTGTCCGTCCGTAGAAGCCCGAATGAATGACGGCGTGGTGACAACAGTGCCTTCCAATGCCTTTGAAAGGAAACGGTCCTATATTTTGCTTTGGGTTAATTCCATTAAATTCCCGATCACGACTAGTCCGTGCTTTCCCCGGCTGAGGGGCACATTGAACCAGGCCGGATCCCCCCAAAATGCGTTTCCCCGACTATTCTGTGTGCTCCGCTGATTCGTTTGCCGCTGGGAAACCGTCGTGACGACCACAACCAAGTCGTTCTCGTGGCCTTGCATGCTGTCAGCCGTCGCCGATAGCGCCAACCGATCGAGCCCGTTCGGTTTGAGTTCGAGCCCAATTTGTGCCGCCTGCCCGAGAGGGAGATCACCCTCACGGAACCAGGAAAAGTCTTCCATCGCTGAAGACTCCCGGACTAAGGACTTCTCCATGCGGTGTGTACGCGGCAAACTGACACTGCAATAAGCCGACTTGAATTGTTAATATTTGAATTCGGATTTAGATTTAGAATCGGCCGAAACAGAGATCAGAAATGGATCTACTCATACCCCTAAAAAAATACCTTTTTCCCGATTTTGTGCTGGTGGTGACCATCATCACTAATACCGTTTAAATTTACAAAATTTTTAAAGCTAGTGATTCATTCTTATTTTAAAAAATTCTTGTGTTTTTCATTTTTATGATGAATACCCCTTGAAACACCTTTTTTTCCGATTTATCCAGGAAACCATAATTTTAATCCAGGTAAATCAAGATCACGGTCATTTCCAAAATCCAGGTCCGGGATTTTATAAATCTTACCGAATAAATAAAATGGATGGAATTGTGGGAATGCCAAAATTTAGCAATATAATCAATAAACGTAAAGTAAAACAATGGGAAAGAACTTTGTCTAAAAGGTGTTGACACTTTGTCTGAGTGAGGAATCAGGTCACATTTAAACCATGTCTTTCGTGTAGCGCATCCTCGATTTACTCTTGAAAATTTTCGGTTTTTTTGCCCGCCTACACAGTGAAGGGTCGAAAAATGCAATTTAAATTTTTGCATGTTTTCTTGAAAAAACAGTGCGCAGGTCACTAGCTTTAAAAATTTTGTAAATTTAAACGGTATTAGTGGTGATGGTCACTACCAGTTAATTTTGATATTGAAGTGAAAATTTCCATAGCATAAATTCGTAATATTTTCTAAATCTAACCGAATGAATAAAATGGATGGAATTGTGGTAATGCCAAAATTTAGCAATATAATCAATAAACGTAAAGTAAAACAATGGGAAAGAATTTTTCTTGTCGTCATGTGTGGAAACAGAGACCTGTGATTTAGGGCAAAAATATTCCAATTTAAGGGCTGGAATTGAAGAATTTTTTCATATTATATAATTTTAATCTTTAACGTAAAAAGGTATTAGTAAAATTATTTTTTTCATTTGCTTTTAAATAAATTTAGAATTTTAATTATGCTAACAAATAAAAAATGCAAAATAGATTATATAATAACTTTATCAGTGAATCAGTGCAATTTTTGCAGTTTTTATCGGAATCCAAATTTTCTGATCAGTAGGATTCTTTTCACTTATTCTTCCTATCACACTTTTAATTTCTTAACATTTCTGAAAAAAAAAATTTTATGCCAGATGACAAAAAATTTTTTATTTTTTTTTAAATAATTTTTTTTTTTCAAAATCGGGAAAAAGGTGTTTTTATGGGTATTCGGGGGCGTATAATCCATATCTGATCTCTGTTCGGCCGATTCTGAACCCCGAACAAGTTGACTTTGAAAAAATTGAATTGTTTAAATATTCGAATTCGGGTTTTAGATTTAGAATCGGCTGAAAATCAAGATCCGGCATTTTATAAATCTAAACCCACGTTTGT
>MEIZ01000061.1:329265-340522 GCA_001723225.1 Globodera ellingtonae
GACGTTTCCCTTCCTCACTTCTTCTCCTATTCGCCTCCAAATTTCGGACACCTATTTTTATCCTCTTTGTCTCTATTTATTATTTGCATAAATAAATAGCTTTTGTGTGTCACGGACACAACAGTGGCGACGCCCGTGCCAACTAAAGCGTGTGGTGAACCTAAAAAGCGACACCCGCGGCCACCTTCACTTAACCGTAACACAATATAATTCCCCATCTGTCATTAGCCAAGGGTTGTTTCTCTGTTCATCAGAGTAAAGCGAYAATTGGGTTCCACYCGTCCGCAGTTGTGCAGGAACGTTATCGATCTAATCGAGTAAAGCCCAAGTTGAGTCATTCTTAATCTCTGGACTGTCATTCATCTCTCTTTCATCGCATTGTTTTGTGCTATCAAAATTGAAAAATGGCGACTAGAGAGGAATTGAAGGCCCTTATGGAGGCCCAGCAAAAACAATTTTCTGATTTATTAAATGCATTGGTGTCTAAAAATGCGGCGCCAGTCGCCAATAATTCAGAATTGTGCGCTCAAATCAACAGACAGATCCCAGACTTCCGGTATGATCCGGAGGCCGACTCAACATTTGCGCTGTGGTTTGAAAGGTTTGGTGATTTTGTGCTGAAAGACGGCCAATCCCTTAGCGAGGATATGAAGGTTCGGTTAATTTTGGGTAAGCTTTCCCCAACCGACTATTTACGTTTCGAGCAGCAAATCCTTCCGAAAAAGCCAACCGAGTTAAAATTTAATGAAGTCATCGCTCAACTTAAGGACTTGTTTAGTGACATTAAGTCCCGCTTCGTGCGACAGTTCGAGTGTTTCCAGCTTTGTTGCGCGCCGGCACAAAGCGTTCTGGATTTTGGAGCGACTGTCAACGCCAAATGCGAACGAGCGGATATGAGCTTGAGCAAAGAGGAGATCAAATGTATGATCTTTATTTCGGGGTTGGGCGATTCCCATAGGGACCTCCGTCATGAGTGTCTTCGACAAATGGAGAAAAGCCGGAATGCAACGCCCTCCCGAACGATCAAATTGGAGACGCTTTTGGAGGAATGCCGAGCAATTCTGTCTCTGCAAAGTTCATCGGCCGCACTTGGAAACCCAGGACAAGTGCATGCCATTCATAGGCCTCAAAAGTTAGGAGATGGGAGAGTCAAGAAACCGCCACAAAATTCGGGCACAAATTTTCGGCAAAATTCGGGAAAATTTAATGGGAATAAAGAATTTGGGCAGAAAAATGACAGGCAAAGCGACCGGCCTCCGAGATCGGACGACCGGAAGTGTCCGCGTTGCGGAGGAAGACACTTCACATCTGACTGTTCCTATCCGGCTGGGGTCCAGTGTCGTCATTGCGGCCAAACTGGCCACATKCGACCCGTTTGTCCGTCCCGTGGCKKCAATTTTCAGTCCCGAATGCAGTCRCATGCCGTRGTCTCCACGTTCAGTGTGGTACACCCGWGRCGAGAATGGATCATGGTGCCCCTCCAAGTGAATGGGCGATTCATCAAGCTGGCAGCGGACTCTTGTTCTCATTTGACAATCCTCCAACATTCAGTTTGGGAAAGTTTGGGTAGTCCGGCATTTCAAAAAGCAGGGAAATTGGTGGGATCTTTTTCTGGTCATAAATTGAGGTTGTTGGGAAGCTTTGAGTGCAAGGTGAAATTCAGGGATGTGGAATTAACCCTTGAATGTTCAGTTACGAAAACCAAAGCACCAAGCATTATGGGATTGGACTGGATTGTCCCGTTCGAGCAGGCCACCCAATTGGCCATTGCCACGACCCTTCCCTTCCCTCAAGCACCAGCCGTCCATGCCATTTTGCAACCCACAGACGACCCAATCGAATTGGCGGAGCAAATGAAAAATTCTTTTCCTAGCGTTTTTCAGCCCGGTCTCGGTCATTGTACGAAGACGAAAGCAACTCTGCACCTCAAATCACAGGCAAAGCCCGTGTTCTGCAGAGCGCGACCGGTGCCACACGGAGTGTTGGACGTCGTAGACAAGGAACTGGACCGACTCCTCGAAATTGGAGCAATTAAACCGGTCGACTTTTCCCGTTGGGCAGCTCCGGTACTTGCGGTCCGGAAGAAAAGCGGTGCAGTGAGAATTTGCATTGATTTTTCTACGGGGTTAAATGAGGCGCTGGATTAAACAGGCACCCTCTTCCCCGAACCGATGACATATTCCATGCGCTGCGAGGGTCCAAAATTTTTTCGCAACTTGATTTGCGCGATGCGTATTTGCAGATGGAACTCGATGAAAGTTCCAAGGCCCTGGTTGGCATCAACACTCATCGAGGACTCTTCGCATACCAGCGCCTTCCTTTTGGGGTTAAATCTGCCCCCTCAATTTTTCAAAAGGTGATGGATCAAATGATCGCTGGTCTGCCTGGTGTCTTCGCGTACCTCGATGATGTGATCATCGCTTCGAATAATTTTGACGGAGCACGTTTCAACATTGCGCCAATTGTTTGTCAAAATTCAAGAGTATGGCTTCAGAATTCAGATGGAAAAATGCCACTTCTTGAAGAAAGAACTTAGATTTTTGGGCCATATTGTCTCGAACCAAGGAGTCCGTCCCGTTCCATCTCGATCAGCGGCGATTCGTGACATGCCCCCGCCAACTGATCTCAGCACGCTTCGCTCATTTTTGGGCGCGTTAAACTACTACGGTAGATTCATTAAGGCGATGCGAGAATTGCGCGGTCCGTTGGACGTTCTCTTGAAGAAGGACACTCCGTGGGAGTGGGGAGAAGCGCAACAGGCGGCTTTTGACAAGGCAAAAGAAGTGCTTCAGTTACTGCTCACCCAGTATGATCCGACAAAACCGATCATTGTTGCTGCGGATGCGAGTCAATCGGGAATCGGCGCCACAATAAGCCACAAGTTCCCCGACGGCACCGAGCGAGTTATAGAGCACGCGTGTCGAACTCTCTCGCCCGCCGAGCGCAATTATGCACAGATCGAACGTGAAGCTTTGGCGCTGATCTTTGCGTGCCAAAAATTTCACCGCATGATTTATGGTCGCAAGTTTACGTTGCTAACGGACCATAAGCCTCTTTTGGCTATTTTTGGGAACAAAAAGGGTATCCCCATTTACACCGCATCGCGATTGCAGCGTTGGGCTCTTATCCTGACAAATTATGATTTCACAATTCAGTATGTCAGGTCTGAGAATTTTGGCCAGGCGGACGTGCTGTCGCGCCTCATTGCCGCTCAGAAGACCGACGAAGAAGCTGTGATCGCCTACACATCGGAAGAGCAAATGGACGCAGCCGATGAGGTCGTGGAATTCGTGCATCTCGCGAACATGGGACCATTGCCCGTGGATGCCGCCGAAGTGAGCGACCACACCGCCGCGGACGAGTTGTTACAGCAGGTGGTCACGTACGTTCGCTCGGGCTGGCCACAAAAGGGTTTGGGCACCGAATTGATGCCGTACTTTTCGAGGCGTAATACGCTCACATGCGTGGGTGGATCCCTTCTGACAGGAACGCGAGTTGTGATTCCGCGGCCATTACGCCATCGAGTGCTGAAAACTCTTCATTTCGCACATCCGGGCATCACGCGAATGAAAGCGTTGGCTCGACGCCATGTCTTCTGGCCAGGACTGGACCAAGAAATTGAAGACGTGGTCCGAAGCTGCAGRGAYTGTCAGCTCGCCGCAAAACTCCCTACCAAAGCYCCTTTGCGACCTTGGCCAACGCCAGACGGTATCTTTGGGAGAGTCCACATTGACTTTGCAGGTCCATGTTGGGACGGCAACACGTATCTGATCCTTGTCGACGCATTGTCGAAATGGCCCGAAATCATGCAGATGAATTCGACAACGACGTTCAGCACCGCCGAGGCCTTGAACAATGTGTTCCACCGATACGGTTTCCCCAGCGAACTCGTCTCGGACAACGGTCCCCCCTTTTCTTCATTCGAATTTGCTACTTTCTGCAGGCAGAAAGGCATTAAGCATACCTTTTCGCCACCCTATCAGCCGCACTGTAACGGTCAAGCTGAACGTATGGTGGACACCTTCAAGCGGCAGGCWAAGAAAAACGGACATGTGAAAAACCAAAAATGGATTTCGGAGTTTCTCTTCGCATATAGGAACACTCCCAGCCAAGTTTTAAATGGGTTTTCCCCAGCAGAATTATTTTTGGGTCGTACACTGCGCAGTCCGTTATCTCTGCTCAAGCCATCTCGCACGGTCAACGCGGATGCGGACCGACAACAATATCGCCAGCACATGAAGCAGCAATACGATCGCCGACATGGTGCAACGGAACGCCAGTTCCAAATCGGTGATTCGGTCCTCGCGTTGAGTTACGGTAATCGAAACAGACCGAGTTGGCTTGAAGGTAAAATCGTAGGCGGTAAGACGTTGGTATGGAAAGTGCACATCCCGCTTTTGGGGACTACGGTCACTAGGCACAATAACCAATTGCGCCGGTTTACCCCCTGTAGATCAGGAGTTGTTCCGACCGTTGACAGACCAGACGAACAGTCGCCAAGGSTCCTCAACGAACAACATCCGCCAAGGGCTGCAACGCCTATTCAGCAAAGGACCCCGAGTCCGCGGCCGAATGCACACACCCCTCCACCGTCACCACGTCCGCCAGTACCTGAGTACACCCCGCGACCACAACGTCAACGGCGACCACCTGTTCGGTTCTCGCCGGGTCGACAATGAAATTTGAAGGGGGAGATGTTGGAGTGGATTTAAATGTCGTGTGTATTGACACGACAACAACTATCGATTGATTCCATTGCAGCGGCATGCTGCCCATTGCCCACCCCTGACGTTTCCCTTCCTCACTTCTTCTCCTATTCGCCTCCAAATTTCGGACACCTATTTTTATCCTCTTTGTCTCTATTTATTTTGTGTGTCACGGACACAACAACTTAAAAAGCTGGAACAGGGTAAAAAATTGAACAATTATTAAACTTGATTGGGTTTTATACTTGAATTTTTCTAATAACTCACTTTGAGCTCACGTGGCTCAGTTGTTAAACTGAGTGCCGTAATTCGATTTTTGTCTAACAAATAAGGTTCAAGTTTCTCGAGTAAACATCTTTTTTATTCTTTGAATTAAATGGCTTAGTGGTGTAAGAAAATTTTAATTTAGAACTGTAAGGATGTGAGTGTTCCGCTGGTTGGAAGTGGACGGTTAAGACGCCTATGGCTGGGGCAAAAGATCACCCATAAAGAAGAAGGCAAATGGGACGCCCCGGTAGCTCAGATGGAAGAGCTGCCCATGGATTGGGTGCGTGCTGAGTCGTCTCGCAAAATCCGCCATTTCGCTGGAGAGAAAAAAGTGGGCGTTTCGCAAAATCCACCATTTATTTTAATTTAAACAATTTTTTTTTCAATATTTATTTACATCAAAAATTAATGTTTTCACGAATGTTTAAGCCTAAGCTTAACGAACCTGGGTGACTTAGGCCTAAGCCTAACGAATCCCAAGCCAGGGTGGCTTAGGCCTAAGCCTAACGAATCCCAAGCCAGGGTGGCTTAGGCCTAAGTCTAACGAACCTCTAAGTCTCCGTTATTCTCTACGGCTTTGGAGTTACTTAAAAAAAGGTTTTCCTTAATTTAAAAAAAGATTTCAACAGATTCAAAAACCGCTTTAAATTCTCAAATACAGATTTTATTCTTTTTTATATACTTTTTAATATTTAATTTAATAATATTTTAGTGGTGGTGGATTTTGCAAAACGCCCAAAGTGGCGGATTTTGCGAAACGACCTAGCACCGATTGGGTGGAGGTCGTGGGTTCGAGAAGGGTTCAGATCACCTTTGAGAAAATATGGCAACCGGCTCCAAAAATATGGCATTTTTATGGCATCGTAAGCATAATTGAGGCTTTAATAGGGAAAGAGCACTTCAATCAGTTGAATTTGCTGTCATTGTTTGATCAAATAAAAACACTGGTGGATGAGACAATTCCGGAAAAAAGGCTAATTTGGAGATAGCAAAAAAYGATATAAATACTGAACAATTGGAAAAAGAAATTGAATTTTTGAAAAAGAATCCCAAAAACATTGGTAAAAAAGAGTATCAAAAACCCGTTGCAATAATCTGCACAATTAAACAACTTGGCAAAAAAGTTAAAATGCTAAAATCCAACTAATGCTAATGTAAATAAAAAATGTATAATTTATTTTCTTTAAAACAGAATTTTTAATCACCTCGGATCATAGATAAATGATTTAGATGAATAAATGTTTCATGTCACTAACATTTTTCAGTGAGTGATATTCATAAAAGTCTAAAATTTACTTTTTATGGTTTGCGGAACCGTCCAATTCATTTTTAAGACCGAAATATTATGATAAAAATCTGAAAAACTTCGAAATTTTAATGTATACGAAAAAGTCTCTCTCATCAAAAGCCTCCCTACAAATTAGCCTCTCGCCCGCCTTTTAAAGCAGGCCAGCAGCTTTAGGCACTTTGTCTAAAAGGTGTTGACACTTTGTCTGGATGGACCAAAGAGCCGCGTTCAGCTCAACAAACTACCCCGCCCTACTCCGCCAGTTTTGGCCCATTCGAACAAATTTTTTTTTTCCGAATCAGCGTTTAAAGCATATATAAACATGTTTAACTGAAAATGGCAAATTCTGAGTTGTTAGACTAATAAGGGAACTCCCTTAACTTTTAAACCATGCCTATCGTGTAGAGCACCCTCGATTTACTCTTGAAAATTTTCGGCTTTTTTTGCCCGCCCACACAGTGAAGGGTCAAAAAATGCAATTTAATTTTTTGCATGTTTTCTTGAAAAACCAGTGCGCAGGAACTTCAAAAAATCATATCTCAGCTCAAAGTTGGACAAACTCTAAGATTTTTGCATCAAAAATGAAAAACACGAGAATTTTTTAAAATAAAAATGAATCACTAGCTTTAAAAATTTTGTAAATTTAAACGGTATTAGTGACGATGGTCACCACTAGCCCATCCCTTATTTTAAGTTTTTTTCAAAATCGGGAAAAAGGTGCTTCTAGGGGTATTCGGGGGCGTAGAATTCATATTTTTAATCCAGGTAAATCCAGATCCAGGGCATTTCCAAAATCCAGGTCCGGGATTTTATAAATCTAACCGAATAATAAAATGGATGGAATTGTGGGAATGCCAAAATTTAGCAATATAATCAATAAACGTAAAGTAAAATAATGGGAAAGAATTTTTCTTTTCGTCAGTGTGGAAACAGAAACATGTGATTTAGGTCAAAAATATTGCAATTTAGGGCTGAAAGAGTTTTTCATATTATATAATTTTAATCTTTAAGGATTATGCTAAGAATAAAAAATGCAAAGATTAAGTGAAGCGCCCGGGGCGCCATAACTGAGGGGAGGAGGGACAGGGGGAATGGACATTGGGGGTCGGAAGGGGCACAATGGCATTTGGGGACAAGCCGCCCGGGCCCTGGGCGTTTGACCTCCCCTCCCGAACTCCAAGCCTCGCAGAGCTGTGGTGGAACGTTTATCGGCGGTGAGGAAAATGGATGGATCGATCGTCAACAACAGAAAGAAAAGGCACACAAGTGATGTGTGGGAATTCCTTCCGAGGGGGCTGATCGCTTAAATGGACGTCCGCTGATCACGGGGGGAGGCGGGGACAACAGGTTGCTGGTGGTCCAATTGGTTCGGCTTCACACGTCCGGCTTTCCATCAAGTTCGTCCCGAACTTCACTTCGGTCCGTCTCATCGTTTGCTCGCCCCGCGGCATTGCCCAGTGGCATGTCGGGGCTGATCGCAAATCCAGCATCTCGCCGCTGGTTGTTGCATCCGCGCGCTGCTCTGTGTACTCACTCCGGAGGTTGAGGGACTGCTCCGTATCTTCGCACTCGCCGAAGGTGTCGGCCATTGAGCACGGCTAGGGAAGGGGAGAGGAGGAAAGAACCGGATTGGGGGATTGTCGGAAGTGCTGCTGTGTGGTTTGTGCTTCTCGCGATTGGCTTTGACCGAATTCCACTCCGCGTGGAAGCGGAAGTCCTGCTGAACACTTCCGTCCTATCGACCAATATTTCCCGACTGTAATTCGACTGTCCGTCCGTGGAAGCCCGAATGAATGACGGCTTGGTGACAACAGTGCCTTCCAATGCCTTTGAAAGGAAACGGCCCTATATTTTACTTTGGGTTAATTCCATTAAATTCCCGATCACGACTAGTCCTTGCTTTCCCCGGCTGAGGGTCACATTGACCCATGCCGGATTCCCCCAAAATGCGTTTCCCCGACTCTTCTGTGTGCTTCGCTGATTCGTTTGCCGCTGGGAAACCGTCGTGACGACCACACCCAAGTCGCTCTCGTGGCCTTGCATGCTGTCAGCCGTCGCCGACAGCGCCAACCGAACGAGCACGTGCGGTTCGAGTTCGAGCCCAATAGTGCCGCCTGCCCGGAGTAGAGGGAGATCACCCTCACGGAACCAGGAAAAGTCTTCCATCGCTGAAGACTCCCGGACTAAGGACTTCTCCATGCGGTGTGTACGCGGCAAACTGACACTGCAATAAGCCGACTTGAATTGTTAATATTTGAATTCGGATTTAGATTTAGAATCGGCCGAAACAGAGATCAGAAATGGATCTACTCATACCCCTAAAAAAATACCTTTTTCCCGATTTTGTGCTGGTGGTGACCATCATCACTAATACCGTTTAAATTTACAAAATTTTTAAAGCTAGTGATTCATTCTATTTTAAAAAATTCTTGTGTTTTTCATTTTTATGATGAATACCCCTTGAAACACCCTTTTTTCCGATTTATCCAGGAAACCATAATTTTAATCCAGGTAAATCAAGATCACGGTCATTTCCAAATTCCAGGTCCGGGATTTTATAAATCTAACGGAATAATAAAATGGATGGAATTGTGGGAATGTCAAAATTTAGCAATATAATCAATAAACGTAAAGTAAAACAGTGGGAAAGAACATTGTCTAAAAGGTGTTGACACTTTGTCTGAATGGACAAAAGAGCTTGAAATTCATGTTCAGCTCAACAAACTACCCCACCTTACCCCGCCAGTTTTGGTCAATTCGAACAAATTTATTTGTCAGAATCAGCGTTTAAAGCTGAGCCGAAATATATAAACATTGTTTGGCTGAAAATGGTTTGAGAAAAAATCTGTCGGATATAACGGAAGTTTTCCGGATCAATGTGCAGGCCAATTTTTTACTAAATGTTTATCGACACGACTCCGTTCTCTATCCTCGTTCCGTTTTTTGCAAGATTTGGCATAGGTGGCGTGTCAAAGCGCCGGGGTTAGATGCGATGTTCGAGGCAGTGCTATCCCGTGTTTTGTGAATAAAAAAAATTGCAATTTTGGCTAGGAATATGTAATAATCAATCAATAAAAGTAAAATGGTGAAAATTTCCATAGCATAAATTCGTAATATTTTATAAATCTAACTGAGGGAAAACAATGGATAAAATGTGGAAATGCCAAATTTAGCAATATAATCAATAAACGTAAAGTAAAACAATGCGAAAGATTTTTTCTTTTCGCCAGTGTGGAAACAGAGACATGTGATTTAGGGCAAAAATATTCCAATTTAAGGGCTGGAATTGAAGAATTTTTTCATATTTATAATTATAATCTTTAACGTAAAATGGTATTAGTAAAATTATTTTTTTCATTTACTATTAAATAAAATTAGAATTTTAATTATGCTATAAATAAAAAATGCAAGATAGATCATATAAATACCTGTATCAGTGAATCAGTGCAATTTTTGGAGTTTTAAGTCCCTATTTTGGGGGTTTTTAGTCCCTATTTTGGCACTTTTTGGGGGTTTAAGTCCCTATTTTGGGGCTTTTTAGTCCCTATTTCAAGTTTTTCCCTAAAAATCCGGGCCCTAATTATTGCACTTTTAATTTGTAAATTTGCATCGAAAATTTATTCCATTGACACCCCGACTCCAACCACAAAATTTACCGACACTTCTAACTAGGGTTGGTACCCGACCCCTCGGGGACGAAAACCGCGATCAAAAAAGTCGGGCGGAATTTTTCCCAGCAAAAAACCCGAAAAATCAAAAAGTCGGGGTCGGGTTTTTCTTAAATCCGAAACAAATCGCTTTTATTTTGCGAATAATTAAATTTATTAGCAAACTCATCAAAACTTACTTTCCAAGATTTATTGCAAAAGGTCGAGCATTTAAAAGTTAAGCTTTTGATGAACGCCCTAAGCTTTTTTTACTCGGCCAAAATGGCCATTGTCTTCATTCTGATGCTTTCATCAGCCACCTTGGAAGCCCAGGTAATTATCAAAAATATAAAATGAATTTTAATTTAATTAAGCGGAATAAAAATGACAAATTCTACGAATTGATGGCAACGATTGGTGAACATTTTCGCGGAGAATTCAATGACGCTGAAAAAGTGCTGGAACTCGACTTGAATGGCACCAACGCATTTTTGAAAGAATTGCATAAATTTGCAACTCTTGAGATAGTCAGAAAAAATAAAAATGGTGAATTTGAGTGTAAAAAGTCCGAAAAACCTGAGTTTATAAAGGCTATCAAAGAAACTATCAAAGCGTGTTTTGGCAAAAAGGTGCGAACTTTGCTAAAAGCAGTGCCAAAATCATCCGCAAAAATGCCATCAAAAATAACGATTTCTGACGAAAAATCTTTTAAAAAGGTGGAAGATTTGGTAAAAGGACTTTCTAAGAAATTTTCGGAGGAACAATTATTCAATTTATTATTTTCTCTTGCGGCAAGACTGGAGGCGCTCGTACACGGAAAAAATATTGACGGAACGCTTAAAGAAAACGAAGAAAATCCAAAGGACAAATTTCAAGCATTTCTTGCCGTGCCGAAATGCTTCATTCTTCCAGAATCGGAATTAAAGTAATTTGAGTTTAATAAAAAGATTTATTTAATATTTTTTAAACATTTACAACAAAGAACAACACTTTATTAATCTCTCTCAAGGTAAAAAACTTCGGTCACTTGTTAATAAAAATTTTTTATTGAAAAATAAATTATTCAATTTTTTTTAATCTTCAGAAAATTACAAAATTCTGAAGCAGTTAAATGAACAGAAATTCTCAATATACGAGTCAACAAAATTCCTAAGAGAAATATTCAATCAGGGGTACAGAGAAATCAGCATTTCAAAAAGAAAATACTGCAAATTTTCGAGATTTGTTTGCCCAAATAAATTCAGTATTTATTATGATTGGGGGAAAAAAAATAAATGTGCATATGCAATGTTTTTCCAAAACATTTCGGAAAGTCTCATGAAAATAAAGATTAAAAAAGGGATTGACCC
>MEIZ01000061.1:340603-353976 GCA_001723225.1 Globodera ellingtonae
AAATTAAATTCTCCTTTTTTAGAATTTTTGATTATTGGATTGAAATAATTGAGATGAAAACTCAAAAAAGCCAAAAACCATTTTACGGAGTTGCAATATACAAACAATACAAACACGACAAATCCAAAAGTAAATACAACAAAGAACAACACTTTATTAATCTCTCTCAAGGTAAAAAACTTCGGTCACTTGTTGAAATTGCACTTGGATTCGCAAGACAAAGAAATTCGGAAAGAAATTCAAAAGGATGTTGAGGAAAACTGCAAAAAATTGCAAGTTTTCTTTTTATATATAATAATTTATTTGACTAATTTAAAGAAAAATTAAAATTTATATTTTAGTGAAAATGATGAAGCAAAACTTATATTTTTGAATAAAGTGCACTATGAACTGGCAATAAATTTCGAGTTCAACCAACGGAAGGGTAAGTGTAAACAAATGCCCAAAAACATAAAATAAAACAATTTTAAGATGTTTATGACAGAGCTGATGATTTGTTGTTTTATTGGCTCGACAATATTTTCCAGTACCGTTCGCAGGGTTTGCAGCTTACGGAAGCGTCATATTTGAAAAAAAATGCATCGAAAATGTTGCGTAAAATAAAACATTTTACATCGGAGAAAACAAATCGGGAGTCAATTAGCATAATTGAGGCATTGATAGGGAAAGAGTTTAATTTGGGGTCATTGTTTGATCAAATGAAAGCACTGGTGGAAAAAGCAATTCCGGAAGAACAGGCTCAGTTAACGAAGGCAAAAAAAGAGATAAATAAAAAACACTTGGAATTGCAAATGCCGCTCATGCAGCTCGAAGAACAGGCACTAACTTTGGCAAAAACATTTGGAAAAATGCTTGAAAATGTGAAGGAACATTATGCCATAAAAATGGACGAGTCGAATTATGGCGGCGAAGATATGATTATGCCCGAATGATTTCTTTGTATTTTGGAGGTTTTTTATTTCCGATATTCTATCGTCCGGGTTTTTGATTTAAATATTCACCGCTGTTTTTATTTTTCGGGATTTCTATTGAATTTTTAAATAGGGTTTATTGATTTTATTATGTTATTATAGTTTTGTATAAACATTATTTAAGGTGCATCAGTGAGTGATATTTCAAAAAAGTCTAAAATTTACTTTTATGGTTTGTGGTCCGTCCAATTCTTTTTTAGGACTGAAATATATGCTAAAAATCTGAAAAACTTCGAATTTTTATGTGGTCGAAAAAGTCACTCTAATCAAACGACCCCTTAGCCTCTCTTGCCCGCCTTTTATAGCAGGCTAGCAGCTTTAGGCAATTTGTCTAAAAGGTGTTGACACTTTGTCGAGATGGACAAAAGAGCTCGAAATTCATTTTCAGCTCAACTAACTACCCCACCCTAGTCCGCCAGTTTGGCCCATTCGAACAAACTTTTTTTTTTGTCAGAATCAGCGTTTAAAGATGAGCTAAAATATTTAAACATTGTTTATCTGAAAATGGCAAAATTCTGAGTTGTTAGACTAAGTCAAACATGACGAGAATACCATTACTAAAGTTTTGCCATTAATTTTTTTACATTTTTCTGATTTTTAAAAATTTTTGGTCGCATTTACAAATTTTTGGAACCGGTTCCGGTTCCGCGAAAATCCGGAACCGTTTTAGAACCGGAACCGCCAAAAAATGGACCCGGGACATCACTCTGGTCATACTACCACCGCCAAAATATTTAAAAACATAATAAAAATCCGATATTTCACATATAAACATTGCAAAAACGCACAGCATTCATTATTTCTTCAACAAATTTTCTAAAATCGATGCATAGAGCTCTTATTTAATCAATTCGGCTACGTAAATTGGCTATATTTTATTCAGAAATTTTATTTTACAACTATTTAAAAACATATATATATTATTATTTGCAAAAAAAAATCTCACGAGGGGAACATCCCTTACTGTGAGTACTCAGATCACTTTTAAGCCATGCCTATCGTGTAGGGCATCATCGATTTACTCTTGTAAATTTTCGGCTTTTTTTGCCCGCCCACAGAGTGAAGGGTCGATAAATACAATTTAAATTTTTGCATGTTTTATTAAAAACCTCCGCGCAGGAACTTTAAAAAATCATATCTCAGCTCTAATTCGGAGAATCTCTAGGATATTAGCATCAAAAAATTGAGAAAAAGACGGAATTTTTTTTTAAAAAAGTAAGAATACCTAGCTTTAAAGTTTGTAAATTTAAACGGTAATAGTGGAGTGTTGAAGAAAAAATGAATTGCGCGTTTGCAATGTTTATATGTGAAATATCGGATTTTTATTATGTTTTTTAAATATTTCGTCGGCGGTAGTATGACTAAATCGTGCCTTTTTTTTGCGAATAGGTTATCTACTGAATTGCTAATTCATATGCAAAATAGCAATTATTTAAAAAAAAATGTTGATTAGAGAACTTTTTTGGAGGTCAAATTCGGATTTGCCTTCGAATACTCCTAGAAACACCTTTTTTCGACTTTGAAAAAAATTTTATTTTTTCAAAAAGACAACTCCACTATTACCGTTTAGGCTTAAAATCTTTTAATGCAAGTATTTTTTCATACTTATTTTTTATAAAGTTCCCCATGTTTTCTCAGGATTTTCTCGGACGTCGGGATTTTGTGAAATAGCTCCATAGCTAAAATTTAAAAAATGAACCGAAAAGAATATGTCAAAATATATTTCCCAATCTTTCTAAATTGAAACGAATGATCTTTATAAGGCAAATATATTCCAATTAATGGCTGAATTAAATGATTTTTTTCATATTACTGAAATATTAGATGATTTAATCTTAAGGTAAATAGATAGATATCTCAATCTTTTTTTCTATGACAATATGTAACAAAAAATGTAGAATTTTAAATTTCTGCTATTAAGAAAATGTGCAAATAGATCATATAAGTCTTTTATCAGTGCTAGTGATTAATTGATAACCTAATCCACTTGAAATAAAAGTTATTTCCATTTAAAATTTACCCGATTTTAATAATTCCAAATTTTAAAAATTCCCGGATTCGCATTCTGCCATTTGATTTAAAAAAATAAAACTTTACTATTATAATCTAAGGTTTGCCTTTGATGATTGACCTGCGCTTTTTTTATTCGGCAAAAATGGCCGTTGTCTTTATTCTGATGCTTTCATCAGCTACGTTGAAAGCCCAGGTAATTAATGAAAAACATTAAATGACTTTTAATTTTAATTAAGCGGAATGAAAAAGACAAATTCTTCGATTTGATGACAGCGATTGGAGAACATTATGGGCGGAGAATTCAATGACGCTGAAAAAGCATTAGAACTTAACTTGAATGGCACCAACTCATTTTTGGAAGGATTGCATAAATTTGCAACTCATAAAATAGTCAGAAAAAATGAAAATGGTCAATTTGAGTGTAAAAAGTACAAAAAACTTGATTTTATAAAGGCCATCAAAACGATTTTGAGCGCAATGTACAAAATTTGCTTAAAGTACTTTTAATGAAATTTTCTGGCGCACAATTATTCACTATCAAAAAGCTTTTGTTCGAAAAATCGGATAAAACGGTGGAAGATTTGCTAAATGCACTAATACTGCCAAAAAAATCTGATCAAATACAATCGGGATCTGATGAAATGCGTCAGGATCTGATGAAATGCCATCGGGAAGTGTCGATTCTGCGAAATTTTCGGAGGAAAAATTATTCAAGTTATTATTTTCTTTTGCGGCAAGACTGGAGGCGCTTATACACGGAAAAAATATTGACGGAAGGCTTAAAGAAAACGAAGAAAATTCAAAAGAAAAAATTCAAGCATTTCTTGCCGTGCCGAAGTGCTTCATTCTTCCCGAGTCGGAATTAAGGTAATTTCAGAATTTTACTTAAAAAGATTTTTTATATTTTTTAAGCATTTTAATTTTTCCCTTTTCTAGAATTTTTGATTATTGGATTGAAATAATTAAGATGAAAATCCAAAATAGTCAAAAAGCAATCTTTGGAGTCGCAATATTCAAAGAAAAATACGGCCTAAACAAAAGTGAAGACAGCAAAGAAAAAGCTTTTAGACTCTCTAGAGGTTTTAATTCTTATTAAATAAAAAAAATTCAAAATTAAATCTTTAGAAAATTACAAAATTCTGAAGCAATTAAATGATCAAAAATTCTCAATATACGAGACATCAAATCTTCTAAGAGAAACATTCAATATCGGGTACAATACAAGAATTCCGAGCGGGAAAATACCGAAAATTTACGATAATTTGTTAAGACAAAAATTTTCGGCATTTTTCATTAATTTGGAAATTTATAAATATGGGGGCAAAAACTATAAATGTGAATATGCAATGTTTTTCCAAAACATTTCGGAAAGTCTCATGAAAATGATGAGTGATAACGGGATTTGCCTGGAATTGCACTTGGAGTACAAAGAAATTCGAGAAAAAGTTCAGAAGGAAGTTGAGGAAACCTGCAAAAAATTGAAGTTTTCTTTTTGTATATAATAATTTCTGTTTAATTTGATTAAATTTAGCAACTAAAATTTAACTTTATATTTTTAGTGAAAATGAAGAAGCAAAAATTATATTGTTGAATATTGTGCACTTTGAACTGGCAATAAATATAGAGTTCAACCAATGGAAGGGTAAGTGTAAACAATGTCCAAAACATAAAATTAAAACAATTTAAAGAAGTCCTCGTTTTCAATTTGAATTTGACGAGCTAAAGAAAAGCTTTGAGGGCGGTTGGAGAAGGGTTGAAGAATATTATTTGAAAATGCCGCTCATGCAGCTCAAAGAACAGGCACGAACTTTTTATGTATAAAATATTAAAGGCATGTGCATTTTTGAAAAATCATTGAGTGATGAACGAATTGATTAATCATAAACAGGGCTAGGATTTTTAGGCTTAAAAAGCTGGAACAGGGTAAAAAATTGAACAATTATTAAACTTGATTGGGTTTTATACTTGAATTTTTCTAATAACTCACTTTGAGCTCACGTGGCTCAGTTGTTAAACTGAGTGCCGTAATTCTATTTTTTGTCTAACAAATAAGGTTCAAGTTCTCGAGTAAACATCTTTTTTATTCTTTGAATTAAATGGCTTAGTGGTGTAAGAAAATTTTAATTTAGAACTAAGGATGTGAGTGTTCCGCTGGTTGGAAGTGGACGGTTAAGACGCCTATGGCGGGGGTAAAAGATCACCCATAAAGAAGAAGGCAAATGGGACGCCCCGGTAGCAGGGCTGTGTCGAAATTTCGATTTTCGAATTTCGATTTTCGACGTTTTTTTCCTTTCGATTTTCGATTTCGACAAAAATGAGCTGTTTTTCGAAAATAATTTCGAAAGTCGGGTCTGGGAAATACCAAAAAGTTTAAAGTTTGAAAAGTGAATTTTGAATTTGGCATTTTGCTTTTGCTAATTCAAATCAAATCAGTTCACTAAAATGATAAGTGCAAACTGCATAATTTTTCTTCTGCTGGTATTATGCTGTCACATAATTCCGTTAAAAATCTTTAGCATTTTCATTTGTTTTTGTAATGAGTGCAAAAACGCATGATTTTTCATCCTGGTGGCATTATTTTACGCGCATTGGTTCCGTTAAATCTACCACCGCACAGTGCAAACACTGTGATAAAATTATTGATCAAGGGCCAAGTAAATCAACAGGTTGGTATGATTTTGACTTTCAAATTATTAAAAATTTTAAGCAAAATTTGATCATCATTTGAAGACCAAACATGCTGAACAACATAAAAAGCGTGCAAATTTCTTGAAGGAAAAAAAGGGAAAATTGGATTTATTAGCGCAGAGAAAACCAAATTTAGCTTTGATTTTCTCAAAAGCACCACCCGAGTCGCAACTACAAGCACCGATCATTCCAGAAGAACCATTTTTCTCACAATCGCAAACTACAGCAGACCCATCAGTTTTGTCTATCGTAGGCTCTTCATCTACCTCAAATTCAGCTTCATTTAGCTTTGACTGCGCATTTTTTAACCGACGAAGCCCAGCCGGCTTTTGTAATTCTTGGTTCAATGCCTGTGAAAGAAAAGCACAAAACAACTCAAGTTGTAGCCAATTACATTACCGCAAGGCTGGATTTACTGGAAATTCCAAAATCAAAAGTCCATTTGGCATTGTCAGATCATGCATCCAATATGATCGCTGCTTTTAAACAAATCAGCATTGACCATTTTGGATGTTTTCTTCACAAATTAAATCTAYCCGTGCAGGTTTTTTATGCGCTAGTTATCAATTCTTAGGTAAGCATTTATAGGCGGGTTTACGAGCTATACGTTTTGAGTCAAGCGACACGTTTGAAAAAATAAAAACAATCGTTCGAAAAATTAGAAAATCATCCGTCCAGCGAGAGATTTTTCGAGAGCTGCAGAATTCTCTAGATTTGCCARCAAATGTTCTCAAAAAGGTTAGAATTWGTGGTAAAATTGAACACATTTTCTTGTGATTACTTTAGCACCTTGAAGTTCGTTGGTCCTCTTTATTTGCCGTGCTCGATCGATTTTTGGCAAACAAAAGTGCAATTGAACTTTTTTCTGACTCTCCTGAAGCAAAAAGACAAAATAAAAACGTTTCTTTACCAAAACTCGACCCAATTGAATGGGACAAGATCACGCGATTAAGGTCTTGTTGTCTTCGCTATTTTCTTGAAAAATTTTTAAGGGATGTTCTCGCAATTATGGACAAACTTTTTTCTGAAATGCAGTCTCGCACGTTCACAATCGCTTCTGTGATTCCATTTTACCTTGGAATGAAAAAGGCTCTACAGGATGTACTTCTTCCAATTGAGACAATTGATTTGCGAGAAGCTATAATTGCAAAAATGGACGAGTTAATGAGTGGATGGGAAAAAAATAAGTAAACAGATAAATACCGATAAATTATTATTCTTTGATATTAGATGCCTTGTAATGGCGACAGTGCTCGATGTTCGTTGTAAAATGAAGCTATTTATGACATATACAGTGCAAATCCGCGCTTGGTTCGAGGAGGATCTCCGCAAATTATCAACAGTTCGAACACGCGTTCACGACTCTCGTAATCGAACTCATTCCGACAGCCCGATGGAGTTGGAAACAGCGGGAAGTTTTGGAGCTGGTGTTAGTTTGCTTTCAAACTTACTTGAGGTTCATACTTTTAAATTTTCATATGAAAATAAGAGTTATGATGATCGCTGGTTATCAGGATTCAATAAGCTCATCGTCCAGAACTTCTGGTCAATCCGTGCCGGATGAGTACTCTACTGCACTCGAGCAATTAGACAGATATTTGCGGACGCGAAGAGAAAAAACAGATATAGACCCACTGATTTGGTGGAAGAACAACAAGGAGGGGTTTAATTTTCTCTTTAAACTCGCTCAGAAATATTTGTCGGCCCCCCCCCGGTTCAGTTGAGAGTGAGAGATTGTTCAGCACTGCCGGCTTCATTTTAAATGATTTGCGTCAATCTATGCTTCCGGAAACACTCGAACGTTTGCTCTTTCTGCATCACAATCTTCCGCTATACAATTTTGATTATTGAAATYCACATTTAATCGCATAAAAAAAATTTTCG
Source organism: Globodera ellingtonae (assembly GCA_001723225.1). Taxonomy (NCBI): domain Eukaryota; kingdom Metazoa; phylum Nematoda; class Chromadorea; order Rhabditida; family Heteroderidae; genus Globodera; species Globodera ellingtonae. Next base: position 348,160 of record MEIZ01000061.1, read on the forward strand.
ATTTTGTTTCGATTTTCGATTTTCGAATTTCGATTTTCGACGTTTTTTTCCTTTCGATTTTCGATTTTCGATTTCGAACTTTTCAGTTTCGATTTTCGATTTCGACTTTTTTTTTACTTTCGACACAGCCCTGCCCGGTAGCTCAGATGGAAGAGCTGCCCATGGATTGGATGCGTGCTGACTCGTCTCGCAAAATCCGCCATTTCGCTGGAGAGAAAAAAGTGGGCGTTTCGCAAAATCTGCACATGGGCGTTTCGCAAAAAATCCACCATTTATTTTAATTTAAACAATTTTTTTTCAATATTTATTTACATCAAAAATTAATGTTTTCACGAATGTTTAAGCCTAAGCTTACGAACCCGGGTGGCTTAGGCCTAAGCCTAACGAATCCCAAACCAGGGTGGCAGGGCTCAGATCACCTTCGAGAAAATATGGCAACAGGCTCCAAAAATATGGCATTTTTATGGCATCGAGGGGTCAAAAATATGGCATTTCTATGGCTGTTTTATTAAGGGATTTTCAAAAAACAATTTGTTTTTTGAGAATTTTGCTTCACTTCTGGGGGTAGGAGGTAGCGGTGCCGATAGGCGCCGCCGAGAAAATTTTTGAATTTTTTGACTCAATTTGTTAAGAGATTTACAACCAAAAACTTCAAATTGTACGAAGCCGAATCAAAGACACCTTTTTCGGGCATTCTCATTTTTCCCTCAAAAAATAAGAAATCTCACATAGTTCAAAAATATGGCAAAATTATTGCAAGTGTGGGAAAATAGGGCATTCTGAGAGCCCTGGGTTCCCCTCGTAAGAATCACAAAACGATTGATGATTTGTTGTATATGGTGTACAACTTAAAAGGGTTTACATTTTAAAAAATCGAGAGACAATAAGCATAATTGAGGCTTTAATAGGGAAAGAGCACTTCAATCAGCTTAATTTGCTGTCATTATTTGATCAAATAAAAACACTGGTGGATGAGACAATTCCGGAAGAAACGACAAAGTTATGGGAAGCAAAAAAAGAGATAAATACGAAACAATTTGAAAATGAAATTAAATTTTTGAAAAACAATCCCAAAAGCATTGCTGAAGAAAAGTACAAAAAAACGGTTCAAATAATCTGCACAATTAAACAACATGGCGAAAAAGTTAAAAAGCTAAAATCCAACTAATGCTAATGTAAATAAAAAATGTATAATTTATTTTCTTTAATACAGAATTTTTAATCACCTCGGATCATAGATAAATGATTTAGATGAATAAATGTTTCATGTATTTTTCAGTGTGATATTCATAAAAGTCTAAAATTTACTTTTATGGTTTGCGGAACCGTCCAATTCATTATTAGGACCGAAATATCATGATAAAAATCTGAAAAACTTCGAATTTTTAATGTATACGAAAAGGTCTCTCACATCAAAAGCCCCCTTACCCTCCTCTCTCGCCCGCCTTTTACAGCAGGCCAGCACCTTTAGGCACCTTGTCTAAAAGGTTTTGACACTTTGTCTGGATGGACAAAGAGCTCGAAATTCATGTTCAGCTCAACAAACTACCCCACCCTACCCCGCCAGTTTTGGTCCATACGAACAAACTTTTTTTGTCAGAATCAGCGTTTAAAGATGAGCTAAAATATTTAAACATTGTTTAACTGAAAATGGCAAAATTCTGAGTTGTTAGACTTTCGAGGGGAAAACCCTTACTGTGAGGAATCAGGTCACTTTAAACCATGTCTATCGTGTAGAGCACCTTCGATTTACTCTTGAAAATTTTCGGCCTTTTTTGCCCACCCACACAGTGAAGGGTCGAAAAATGCAATTTAAATTTTTGCATGTTTTCTTGAAAAACCATTGCGCAGGAACTTCAAAAAATCGTATCTCAGCTCAAAGTTGGACAAGCTCTAAGATTTTTGCATCATAAAAATGAAAAAACACGGAGATTTTTGTGGGAATGCCAAAATTTAGCAATATAATCATAAACGTAAAGTAAAACAATGGGAAAAAACTTTGTCTAAAAGTTGTTGACACTTTGTCTGGATGGCAAAAGAGCTCGAAATTCATGTTCAACTCAGCAAACTACCCCACCTTACCCCGCCAGTTTTGGTCCATTCGAACAAAAATTTTTTTGTCCGAATCAGCGTTTAAAGATGAGCTAAAATATATAAACATGTTTATCTGAAAATGGCAAAAATCTGAGTTGTTAGACTAACGAAGGGAACATCCCTTACTGTGAGGACTCAGATCACTTTTAAACCATGTCTATCGCGTAGAGCACCCCCGATTTACTCTTGTTTTTTGCCCGCCCACACAGTGAAGGGTCAAAAAATGCAATTTAAATTTTTGCATGTTTTCTTGAAAAACCAGTGCGCAGGTCAATAGCTTTAAAAATTTTGTAAATTTAAACGTATTAGTGGCGATGGTCACCACCAGTTAATTTTGACATTGAAGTGAAAATTTCCATAGCATAAATTCGTAATATTTTCTAAATCTAACCGAATAAATAAAATGGATGGAATTGTGGGAATGCCAAAATTTAGCAATATAATCAATAAACGTAAAGTAAAAATATGGGAAAGCATTTTTCTTTTCGCCAGTGTGGAAACAGAGACGTGTGATTTAAGGGCAAAAATATGCCCATTTAAGGGCTGAAATTGAAGAATTTTTTCATATTATATATTTTAATCTTTAACGTAAAAAGGTATTAGTAAAATTATTTTTTTCATTTGCTATTAAATTTTAATTATGCTAAGAATAAAAAATGCAAACCAGATTATATAATAACTTTATCAGTGAATCAGTGCAATTTTTGCAGTTTTTATTGGAATCCAAATTTTCTGATCAGTAGGATTCTTTCCACTTATTCTTCCTATCAGACTTTTAATTTCTTAACATTTCTGAAAAAAAAATTTTATGCCAGATGACAAAAAAAAATTTTTTTTTTAAATAATTTTTTTTTCAAAATCGGGAAAAAGGTGTTTTTATGGGTATTCGGGGGCGTATAATCCATATCTGATCTCTGTTTCGGCCGATTCCGAACCCCGAACAAGTTGACTTAAAAATTGAATTGTTTAAATATTCGAATTCGGGTTTTAGATTTAGAATCGGCTGAAAATCCAGATCCGGCATTTTATAAATCTAAACCCACGTTTGTGTCATTTTTGGATTGCTTTTTTCTGCCAATTAATTTATTTTAGGAGTTGGCAAAATTTTAAAAATTAAACATTAATCACGAGATTTTATTCCATTGACACCCCGACTCCAACCACAAAATCTATGCCTTTTTTTGGGCATTTTCCCTACCCCGACACTTCTAACTAGGGTTGGTCCCCGACCCCTCGGGAGCTGGAAGGTCGTTTGTCGGGGACGAAAACCCCAATCAAAAAAGTCGGGCGGGGTTTTTCCCTGTAAAAAACCCGGGGGGAGGGGAGGGGGGGGCCAAACCCCGATTAAAACAGTCGGGGTCGGGGACCAACCCTACTTCTAACCCCGAAATCCTCGTCCCCGAACCCTGTGGTGCTGTTTCTGTTTGGCAAGTCAAATGTTCAGTTGGGTTCGAATCCCATTGAGTGAAAGCACTTATTTACCGTTCTTCTTCTACCTCTAGTCACATGCGTTTCCCTATTAAAGAAATTTATTAGAGATATTTTTTAATTTAAATGCGTGTAAAAATGAATTTTTTTATCACATTTTTCTGAATTTTGCTTCAATTTCCCGGCGGTGCCTGCGACACTGCCTGACACCGTCACGCATACCTAGATTAATGTTTTTCTTAAATCCGAAACAAATCGCTTTTATTTTGCGAAAATTCTAATAAATTTAATAGCAAAATCATATTACTTTCCAAGATTTATTGCAAAAAGGTCGGGCACTTAAAAGTTAAGTATTTGATGAACGCCCTAAGTTTTTTTTATTCGGCCAAAATGGCCGTTGTCTTCATTCTGATGCTTTCATCAGCCACCTTAGAAGCCCAGGTAATTATCAAAAACATTTAATTAATTTTCATTTAAATTAAGCGGAATGAAAAAGACAAATTCTTCGATTTGATGACAGCGATTGGAGAACATTTTGGCGGAAAATTCAATGACGCTGAAAAGGCGTTAAAACTCGACTTAAATGGCACCAACTCATTTTTGGAAGAATTGCACACATTTGCAGCCCGTGAAATAGTCAGAAAAAATGAAAATGGCGAATTTGAGTGTAAAGAGTCCAAAAAGCCTGATTTTAAAATGGCCATCCAAACGATTTTGAGCGAAAATGTACAAAATTTGTTTAAAGTACTTTTAATGAAATTTTCTGGCGCACAATTATTCACTATCAAAAAGCTTTTGTTCGAAAAATCGGATAAAACGGTGGAAGATTTGCTATTTCTTGCCGTGCCGAAATGCTTCATTCTTCCAGAATCGGAATTAAGGTAATTTGAGAATTTAATAAAAAGATTTATTTAATATTTTTTAAACATTTAAATTAAATTCTCCTTTTTTAGAATTTTTGATTATTGGATTGAAATAATTGAGATGAAAACAAAAAAGTCAAAACCAATTTTTGGAGTTGCAATATACAAACAATACAAATACGACAAATCCAAAAGTGAATACAAAAAGAACAACTTTATTAACTCTCTCAAGGTAAAATACTTCGGTCCTTGTTAATAAAAATTTTTTATTGAAAAATAAATTATTCAACTTCAGAAAATTACAAAATTCTGAAGCAGTTAAATGAACAGAAATTCTCAATATACGAGTCAACAAAATTCCTAAGAGAAATATTCAATCAGGGGTACAGAGAAATCAGCATTTCGCAAAAGAAAATACTGCAAATTTTCGTAGATTTGTTTGACCAAATAAATTCAGTATTTATATATGATTGGGGAAAAAAAATAAATGTGCATATGCAATGTTTTTCCAAAACATTTCGGAAAGTCTCATGAAAATAAAGATTAAAAAAGGGATTGACCCGAAATTGCACTTGGATTCGCAAGACAAAGAAATTCAAGAATATGTTCAAAAGGATATTGAAGAAAACTGCAAAAAATTGCAAGTTTTATTTTTATATAATAATTTATTTGACTAATTTAAGCAATAATTGTTTAATATATAGTGAAAATGATGAAGCAAAACTTATATTTTTGAATAAAGTGCACTATGAACTGGCAATAAATTTCGAGTTCAACCAACGGAAGGGTAAGGGTAAACAAATGCCCAAAACATAAAATTAAAACAATTTTAAGATGTTTATGACAGAGCTGATGATTTGTTGTTTTATTGGCTCGACAATATTTTCCAGTACGTTCGCAGGGTTGCAGCTTTCCGGAAGAGTCATATTTGAAAAAGAATGCACGATATTATGTTGCTTAAAATAAAAGATTTTACATCGGAGAAAACAAATCGAGAGTCAATTAGCATAATTGAGGCATTGATAGGGAAAGAGTTTAATTTGGGGTCATTGTTTGATCAAATGAAAGCACTTGTGGATGAGACAATTCCGGTCGCACGGGCTACGTTAACGAAGGCAAAAAAAGAGATAAATACTGTAAGGATTTGAGTGTTCCGCTGGTTGGAAGCGAACGGTTAAAACGCCTATGGCGGGGGCAAAAGATCATCCATAAAGAAGAAGGCTAATGGGACGCCCCGGTAGCTCAGTTGGAAGAGCTGCCCACGGATTGGGTGGAGGACGTGGGTTCGAGTCCCACCCGGGGCTAACATTTTGCCTATTCTTTACTGGTAGCACCGGATGGTTGCCCAACCGTCCCAGCGAAGCGATCGATGTGAGATCGATCGATGGACCGAGGGACCGGTCCCGTTGAGGATGGAGCTGTAAGGATTTGA
>MEIZ01000061.1:366492-404378 GCA_001723225.1 Globodera ellingtonae
AGGGAATCAAAATCTGGAAAGCGACTGAGACTTGACGGTGCTGGACGGCATCTTCGCGACAAAGAGTTCGATGATCAAATGATTGTATGGATCCGGAAACAGCGCGCGTGTAATCAACGAGTCTCTCGACGAACAATTCAAATTCATGCTCTACAAATTGCAAACCAAGCAGATGAGGAAGAAACGATTTTCAAAGTCAGTTTTAGGTTGTCTGGAGAAAGTTTAACGTGAGATTTAAGGCAAGCCGTGGATGGCTTGAAAAGTTTATGCTTCGGCATAACTTACGCGTCCGAATTCCTACGACTGTTTGTCAAAAGCCACCAATTGAATATGAGAAGAAACTTGTAGACTTTATTCTTTACATTCAGCGTCAGCGTCAATCAAACATTTACCACCATATTTATGCAGCAGATGAAACGGCTGTTTGGTTGGACGCTTCTGGTGGAAAATGTGTAGCGGTTAAAGGAGCTAAGGAGGTAAAATTAACACTTTGCATTCCTTAAACTTAAGCCAAGTACCTTTTCAAACAGGTATCAGTTCTGACAACGGGCCACGACAAACTCCGTTTGACCGTTATGTTAACGGGGAGATCAGACGGATACAAATGTCTTCCTTATGTGCTTTTGCCTCGAAAACGACCTGATGCCGCAATCGAAGCAAAATTTAAGAACAAACTTCATCTTGTTTGGGCAGGAAAAATTTGGATGGATGATGCCCTTACAGAGAATTATTTGCAGCGGGTTTTCGGGCAAGGATTTTTTTACAACCGTCTACTCGTCTGGGATTCCTTTCGCTGCCACATCAGCGATTCTACAAAAAATGCATTGAAGCGATTCAAAATCGATACAGCGGTCGTGCCAGGAGGTCAACCCTATTTTTGTTTTTTCTAAATTGTTACAACAGTTTCAGGTTGCACAAAATTCGTCCAAGCAGCAGATGTAAGCTGGAATGCACCGTTCAAGGCAAAGATTCGGCAGCAGTACGAAGACTGGATGCTTCATGGAGAAAAYACGARGACTTCYAGCGGCAACACACGCGRGGCACCAATGAACATTTACTTGAACTGGATTTATGAAGCGTGGGAGAGCATATCGAAGGAAAATATTTCAAAATCATTCAAAGTAACTTTCAKAWATTTGGCATTTTTCAYAACAATTTCATAATTTAGACGTGTGGCATAACCAATGCGTTTGACGGCTCTGAAGATGGAGAAATTCATTGCTTCAAAGAAGATGGCCCGGTTCCAAATGGGATGCTGCGTTTGCAACAGGCACGCGAATTGGCCGAGTTTGACTTTTTGGCGGAGGGCATTGCAGGACTTTTTGAGGAAGTTGACGTGGAGCAAGACGAAGAAAATGGATTTGTTAGTGACGGATCAGTGGAATTATGAATTTTGTTCAAATAAAATATTGTTTTTTGTTATTACAGAAATTTATTTTGGTTTAAAAAATAATAAAAAAATTTAATTTATTGAATAATTTTTAAAAAACTATATTGAAAAATAGTAACCCCCCCTCTATTTGAAACCCCCTTCTAATTGTAACCCCCCCTCGAGGGGGGATTGAACAATTGTAACCCATGGGTTACTAATAGAGGAAATACGGTAAACAAAGTGAATATCTTAAGGTGTCAAATTTCAATCAAAAGCAATTTTATTTACATTTGAAATTTTTTATTTTACTTTACGATTTTTCTTTAATGATTTATTAAGAAATTTTGGATTTTATAAATATTTTTTTTATATTTTGTAAATAATTTTGATTATTTGAATTTATTAAATTAATTTAAATATTTAATTTTAAAAAAAATATTTGCTCGCGCAGGTGGATTGAACTTTGGTGGTGGCTGCAGACCCCCTCACTCACTATTGCAGTGGAAGCAATTTGTTTATTCCCTTTGGCTGACGTCATTCTCCCCCATATAAGGGAATTAGTGGCCATTGCTCCCAATACACCATTGGCCAAGTGGTTAGTGCTTTCGTCTCTCTCTCGCAGTGGCAGCGGGGGTTCGGGTCCCCGCAGCAGCGGATGAATTTTTCGGATTAAAAATATTTGGCAGAGTCAAAAAAAGTCGCGCAGCTGCGCAAGTGAAATTTAAAGATTTAAATTTCGAAAAAAGTCGCGCAGGGTGCGCGAGTACCTCGCGCAGGTAAAAAAAATTTAAAAAAAATAAAAATAAAATAAAATATAAATATTAAATAAAGTCGCGCAGAAGAAATTTGCATAAAGTCGCGCAAGGTGCGCAAGATGTTCAAACGTCTTAAGATTTCGAAATTTCAAAAAATTTGAAAAAGTCGCGCAGCNGCAGAAGAAATTTGCATAAAGTCGCGCAAGGTGCGCAAGATGTTCAAACGTCTTAAGATTTCGAAATTTCAAAAAATTTGAAAAAGTCGCGCAGCAGCCCTGCCAATAGGTTTGGGCTCTGGGCCTCACTTGGCCGGCGCTCAAATGGCCTGGCGCTCACCCGACACCCTGGCGCTCAAATGGCCCCCGACCCTCCCGTACCTTTTGGCTCTGATGACGTCATTACCGTAGTGGCGGAATGGAAGATAGTAACTACTAATGCCAAATTAATATTTCACAATCTATCCAAATTGAACTGAATGAACAGAATTGATTGCGAATGCAAAATTAATATTTCCCAATCTATCTAAATTGAACTGAATGAACAGAATATTGGGAATACCGAATTTATTATTTCCCAATCTTTCTAAATTGAACTGAGTGATCTTTTTAGGGCAAAAATATTCCAATTTAAGAGCTGAAATGAAGATTTTTTTTATTTTATTTGATAATTTAAGCTTTAACGTAAATTGTAGTAAAATTATTATTTTTTTCGATTAATTCAAAAATCATTTTTACGCGCTTGTATTTAAAGCCATTTGACAATTTATTTAAAAAACAATTTTTACTTATTTTGATCTTAAGGTTTGCTTTAATGATCAACCTGTGCTTTTTTTATTCGGCCAAAATAGCCGTTGTCTTCTTCATTCTGATGATTTCATCAGCCACGTTGGAAGCTTACCAGGTAATTATGGAAACATTTAAATTAATTTTTATTTTAATTAAGCGGAATGAAAAAGACAAATTCTTCGATCTGATGACGACGATTGGAGACTTTTTTGGCGGAGAATTCAATGACACCGAAAAAGCGCTGGAACTCGACTTGAATGGCGCCAACTCATTTTTGGAAGGATTGTACACATTTGCAACTCATAAAATAGTTACAAAAAATGAAAATGGTCAATTTCAGTGTAAAGAATCCACCGAAAACCTGCTTTTATAAAGGCTATCAAAACAATTTTGGGCGATACAGCTTCATCCTCAACGGGACCGGTCCCACGGTCCATCGATCGATCTCACATCGATCGCTTCGCTGACGACGGTTGGGCAACCATCCGGTGCTACCAGTAAAGAATAGGCAAAATGTTAGCCCCGGGTGGGACTCGAACCCACGTCCTCCACCCAATCCGTGGGCAGCTCTTCCAACTGAGCTACCGGGGCGTCCCATTTGCCTTCTTCTTTATGGATGATCTTTTGCCCCCGCCATAGGCGTTTTAACCGTTCGCTTCCAACCAGCGGAACACACAAATCCTTACAGAATTTTAATAAAAAAAGATTTTTTAATATTTATTTAACAATTTAAATTTTTCCTTTTTTAGCATTTTTGATTATTGGGATTAAACTATTGAGATGAAAAAAGAGGAAAGTCAAAACCCATTTTTGGTGTTGCAATATTCAAAGAAAAATACGACAAATGGGGAGACATGAAACAAGAAGCTTTTAGTCTCTCTAGAGGTTTCGATTCTTCTTAAATAAAAAATTTAAAATTAAATATTAGGGTTGGACAAGACCGGATATTATCCGGGTCCCCCGGATAACGGTTCCACCGGTTCCTTGACACCCGGATACCGGTACCGGATAGTAATTTACAGCCGGATATCCGTCCGGATACCGGATAATTGCAATTTTGAAATAATAATTAAAATTTTCCAATTTCACGCAATTTTTGCCAAAAAGAAATAAACGAATAAAATCAAATTAAATCAAGTTGGATAGTTAATTTCATTTGTCAATAAACTCTTTTTCATCTGAAACAGGCGACGGTCAAAGCGTACCCAGGAAACTTGGCGGGGGGGGGGGAGATTTAAAAAAATAATTCGATTTTAGGTGTGAATTTTTTGCCTTTTTTGCATTTTGTTAAGCAATTTTTGAGAAAAATTTCGTTTTTTAGTGGTGCGTTTTTATTTCATTCTTAATTGTTATAAAAATTGTATAAAAAGATATTTGCCGATCGAAACGGGAGGGGTCGGCGGTTTCTGAATTTAGACAAACTCGAAATTAGCGCAAATATAATTTTAAAAGAAAATTTGAGCATTTTTTGTTGAGAAAGCCAATTGTTTTGTGAAATTGGTAACTAATTATAAAAAACAAATTACAGAAGCCCATATCTCTCTATTTAATTTTAATAGGAAATGGTGAATTGTCGCGCCAAATTCGAAAACTAGCACTAACACCATCAAAAAAAAAATCTCTCCGAAAAAATACAAACATTAGGGGTGCTTAACCCGCCCGGATCCAACCCCCGGATACCGGGTATCCCGGATCCTGGTCACCCGGATACCGGTCCCGGATAATTTGGCCAAAACACCCGGATACCGGTCCCGGTTCCGGTTCCGGATACCCGTTCTTGTCCAACCCTATTAAATATTTAGAAAATTAAAATAAATTTAGTATTTATCTATGATTGGGGGAAAGATAATAAATGTGCATAATGCAATGTTTTTCCAAAATCATTCGGAAAGTCTCATGTAAATGATGAGTGATAAAGGTATTGACCCGAAATTGCACTTCGATTTGCACTTGCAAATTCAACATGATGTGCAAATTAAGTGGCCTCTGTTGCTGCATATCCTTTCACAGCAGACCAGCGTGCCTTCCGCTTTTGGGTTTAGAAATATCCAGATTCCATGATCATCACAGGTAAGAGGGGAAGGAGTGGCTCTCATTCCATTGATCAAACTCAAGAGGGCGAGTGCGACAGCCACGAGCGGCGGGCGACGTGCCCAATAGTATTTGGGCGGGACGCTTTTTGAGTCAGGAGCGAAAACCTTGGGGATTTGTTTGTCCATTTTCGTAGTTCGATTAGGGATTAAAGAATTTCCTGGGGGCGCCTTAACCCAATAGTCATCAGTATGCCAAAGAAGACTGAATTGCTTCCCTGGGCGAGTGTATTTTTTGGGGTAAGACAATCCAATAGATGGTGTCTCCCTCCGCATCCGAGACAACGTGTGGTAACGAAGAACAGACGTCTCTGCGGTGACCTTCTCGGAAACAAAGGGAACAACGCGAACAACGCCTCTGTTCGGCACAATTTTCGAGCAAAGGTTTCGGACATGGTGCTAAGAGTTCGTTAGGCGCCCGGGACCCTTTGAAATATCATCGGAATTGTTGGCCAAAAGGAACTGAAAATGCGCCAGAAGGCGAAAGTAGGAATTTTAAATGGCACTTTGCGTTTGGGTAACCGCGTTGGCAGTTCCCCATAATTTATATTATAAAATTAATTTTAGATGGCATTTTGCGTTTGGGTAACTGCGTTGGCGGTTCCCCATACTGAAAGGAATTAAATATTATTATAAAATTAATTTAGATGACACTTTGCGTTTGGGTAACCGCGTCGCCGGTTCCCCGCACTATTTAATTTGAAAGTGACTTTTTTGGATTGGTGTATTCTTCCAGCGGGTTCTGTGTCGTACTTAAGGCGATATGTTATTCGATTTTCAGCGGTTTGCCCAATTTTTGATTCTTTTAGAAATGAAAGTATGAAAAATACTTTTTGGGGAATTTGATTCGCTATTTGGCGAAAATGAGAAAGATGATTCAAAATTTGATGACGAATCAGCCGGCCAATCTGGAAAAACGGCAGCAGAAGCAAATAATATGATTTTGTTGAGGTATTTTTTGGCGGCGATCAGTTGATACCTTTTTTGTAAAAGGTCAAAAAGTAAAAGTAAGGGCAAAAATTCTTAGTTTGAACCTGTTGGAAATAGGGTTAACGAAAATAATCCACAATTTAATATTTGTTAAGGATTAGGTTTAAATTATCAAAACATCACTCCCATGTGTAAGGCGAGACTGAACCGAATACGATAATTCAATTTTGACGCCTATATATTTTTTCTTAAACAAATTTATTCGCATGGAGAAAATTGTGAAACGTCCATCCAAAATTGAAAACACTTCAGAACGGTCTCCAGAAGGGTACACCTCGGTTCAGTGCCGCACGGTCATTGCCAGAAATTGAAAGGCTATAACTTTTTTAAACCCAACCAAATCAAAGANGGTACACCTCGGTTCAGTGCCGCACGGTCATTGCCAGAAATTGAAAGGCTATAACTTTTTTAAACCCAACCAAATCAAAGAAAAAGATGCCATTCGATTCGAAAGCTCTAAGCTTTTAAAAGCTATTGTTAAGCTAAAGCTAAACAATTTGAGAGTTGGTAGAAAAGTTATTTGAATAAAACTATGAAAACCCTTGATTTTGGGTTTTTCCACATTACACTTTTTAAAACGAATTAAACCGCTTGGCTTTTTTTATTAAAGATTCTCCTCAAGCTTTCGTGGCAAATTTTTTTGTGCCTTTTAGGTTTAATTTCGGCTGGCCAAGCGGTGGCCGTGGCAGCTACAGAATTGATGTAAGTTGCAAAAATTGGCTTGGAATTTTCAAAATTAATTGAAAACCGATTTTTTTTTTTGCTTATTCGATGAAATGTCGGTTGGCCGATGAAATGTCGGATTTTAGCTGATGGAATGTCATATTTTAGCTGATGAAATGTCGGATTTTGGCCGATAAAATGTCGGATTTTGGCCGATGAAATGTCGGATTTTGGCGATGAAATGTCGGATTTTGGCTTAGTCGATGAATTTCGGATTTTGGCTTAGTCGATGAAATGTCGGTTGGCCGATGTATGACGGATTTTGGCCGATGAAATGTCGGATTTTGGCGATGAAATGTCGCATTTTGGCTTAGTCGATGAAATGTCGCGTCTGAAATGTCATCCTGCCACTTATTCAGGCGCGTGAACAAAATTTAAAATAAACGATAAATTGACAAACTTCAGTATTTAGAAATTTAGCAAACTTTTTTTGTAAATTGAATTAGTTTTTTAATTCTTTAGATAAAAAATCCGAGCGGAATTAAAAGTTTGTAAATTCATTATTATTTTTTCAAGAATTCTATGCCACTTTATTCTCGGTGTTTTATAAATAATTATTACTTTTTCTAATATTATGTGAAATAATTTTCATATTTAAAAACGTCACTAATACGAATCAATAATAATAATATAAACCACGCTAAAAAATGCTAAATTCAATAAATATAAAATATATAGCATTTATATATTCTAACAGTTTATTAAATAAATTTGCTTTATTAAATGAATTTAATCATTTAATTAATTTTAAATAAATTGTCATGCTTTAATTATAGCAACTTAATTAAGTTTTTTAAAATTATGAATGCCTTTTTGGTGCAGTTTGCCCAACTTTTGGTACTGTTTTTTGCAAACGCACCGGTTCATGCGGGCAATTTTCATCGTCTCTCCGATTCTATCCAAGAAAATTCACCCTTTATTGAAGGTAAATTTAAATTTTCTTAAAAAATTAGCAGACAAGGTCAAATTGAACAGAAAAATCATTCGTAGCTGAAAATATTTTGTCCATTTTGGCAAATCTCGAAAATGTCGATGACGAAGAGATAAAGCAGTTTGGGTGCGATATGAAAGAAAATGAGCAAATTTTCGTAGCAATTTTTACATCTCAAAATTCTGAGCAGGTTAAAAATAATTATTAAAAAATAAAATTATAATATATTAAAAAATAAAATAGGTCCGGGTCAATTTCAGTGTCCACCGATTCAGTATGGCAAAGTTTTCGAAATTTTGGAAAGCTATAAATTTTCCATACTCAACGAAACTGGGTGAGATTGGAATTGGTCAAAATCTCTGTTGGTGCGTTTAGACGCGAAAACTCCAAAATAAGTTTGCTAGGTCCGAATAGCCTCGTTAAAACGGCAAAATTCCGACTAAAAACATGGTTTTCGTGCATAACACGCCAAAACAAAGCTGCAGAAAAATAGGTAAACCCCTAAAAATATTAGCCCTAGTTATTAACCTCCCAAACTTTTCCATACTGAATCGGCCCAAGCTACGTTGGCATGTCAAATTGAATTTTTTTTTTAATTTAAAGAAGGTGCAAAAAGAAAAAGTTGGGGTGCTTTCCAAAATATTGAATCGGAACAACAAGTCCAGCAACCAATCGGAAATTGAAGAAAAATACTGCGATTTGAAAAACATCAAAGACAACGATCCGGCCATGAGCCAAGTTTTGCAAAACTTGTACGCACTACAACAAAGTATGAAAATGAAAAATGGTTTTAAAAAAAGTGCCACAAATTTTATAAATTTAATTTTTGTTTTTCTACATTTTTTTCATTCAGGTAATACTTCAAATCAATTGAAGAAAGCATATTTGCACTTTGTCATACAATTTTTGGCAAAACGTCAGCATTTTGCAATGTCCGAACTTTTGCCACTGGAAGGACTAAACAAACAGCAAATTTTTGCAGAGCTTGTAAAATTGTGGGCAAAAGAAAAGCGTGAAAAGAGTCGCCGGAGGGGACAAAACCAAAAAAAGAGTCAAAAGCACAATTCGGACAATAAAGAAGGTTCATCGGACAATTCCAGACAGAAACGGTTGTTGCGTCTTTTGCTTACAGCGACGAACAATGACGGAAATAGCACAGGCAATTTGTCAATGGAATGTAAGTGAAAGCGAAAATAAAATTAATTAATTAAATCAAATTCGTAAATTATTTTACACATTCCCGGTTGGTGGACAATTTTGGAGCGGAAATCAAACTAAAAGGTCGCAAATGGATCAAAAATCATAAAGACTTTTTTTTATCCCGTTATCCGGGCCGCCCTGTTGATCAATTTTCAATCTAATAAAATTTGATCGTTTTCCCGGTCAAATTATTTGCATGATGTCTGTTATCCATTTGTGTCTTTGATTTTAATTTAATTTAGTTGGTAATGGCAATCGAAAAAGGCGGAAAAAGCGTGATCTGTTGATGAGCATTTTAATTATATACGTAATTGTTCTTGCTGCTATCATCGAATTTCGGCATAATATACGCGATTATGGGATGGATGCGTACAGGAGATGCCACGGGTGCGGTTTCCGGGCTTTGGAGAATTTTGCCGGATTTTTTCTTGTGCCATTTTCATAGATTTTGGAAATCGGTTAATTTAACCGCTTTGAAGGTAATTCCGGAATTTCCCGGGTATTATGGAAAATCTAAAGTTCCAGCAATTTTGAAAGTTACTAAATTAAAGAAATAAATATTAAATTAGGAAGGTTAAATGACATTTGGGCAAAAAAGCCAAGCGGTTCAATTGGTTTTTATGTGAAAAAAACACCCTTTTATTGCAATAACTTTTTGACGAATTTACTAATTGTTTAGCTTTGGCTTAACAGTTGCCTTTAAAAGCTTAGAACTTTTGATTGGCATCTTGGTTGTTTGATTTGGTTAGGTTTGAATAAAGGTATAGCCTTTCAAAATTGCTGGAACTTTAGACACCCGGGTAATTCCGGAATTACTCGCTCAAAGCGGTTGATTAATTCCAGAATTATCGATTTCCAAAATTAACTGTAACATATATATGCGCATATTTGGCCATTTTTGGAACATATAAATCCCATCTCGAGTGATTAAATATTTAAATTGACGACTTTATGGCTTTGGTTTTTTGTCATTTTACACCCCTCTGATTGCAGCTGTTGTTTTCCTTTACGCTCGAGGGGACAAAACAGTGAAAATTGGCAACAGCACGAAGACACAATTCCAACGACATTTATTGTTTTCAATTTGCAACATGCGACCCAATCAAACAGTACGCTGATTTTAGTTTAAAATTTTGGAAATTTTTTTTAAATTGGCAGCGTTGTTGAAGTTGACTGATGACAACCATAAATAAATTAAATAAAATTATTCGGAACCGGTCAGTTCAGCGCGGCCATAGGCGTGGACAACTCGGCACGGGTTAAATCCCTTTCGGGTTTTTGAGACTAAATCCATTTCGACATTTTTGGGTTTTTAGTCTCTATTTCGGCACTTTCACCCAAAATTTCTTAAGAAAAATGCAATAAACGGTGCTCTTAAAATCGAAATTTATCAAACTAAAGATGCATCACTAAAAAAGACTTTTTCTTGTACCAAAAACGCGCCAGCAAAGATCGAAATTTTCCCTAAAATTTTTTATTTCTGATATTTTTTATAAAAGTTTCCAAAATATGTGAAGATTTTAATTTACAATTGTTGGAGTGAACAGATTAATGATTGACGAATTTTGAAGGTTTTTATGCATAAAGAACTTGATTTGGTCAATTTTTAGCACATTTTTTGATCAATATTTTGGCACTTTTTGGGGTTTTTAGTCCCTTTTTGGGGATTTTGTCCCTATTATATGTCCCGATTAAGTTTTGGTCCTTAAAAATCTCATCCTTATAAATCAATGTCACAAAAGTGAAAAAGAATTTATTGTTTAAGTTAGTGTTGCTTTTCGCGCATTGCCAGAACAGCAAATGCATGAAGCCAACGATGGAGAGCAAAAGCATGAGTGCGCTGTATGTTTGGGCCACATCGAGCCGGGCACAATGGTTCGGCCTCTACCATCATGCAAGGTTGTGGCAGGGCATTGTTGGGGTGCATTAGAAATTCGGATTTGAGGACCGATCGAGAATCTCGAAAAATCTCGATCGAAAACACCGAGAGTCAATCGAGAATTTGCGATCGGTCCAATCTCTAGTGTGCATTGACCCGAAAAAACAGAGCTCTAGCTCAACTTTTTATCACTGATCGGATCAGAAAATTTTGGTGATCAGGATTTGATCATTTTGATGTTATGATTATGACTATGTATAAAATATTATTATAAAGTATATGTAATTAAACCATTTTTTTAGCATTTGTTTCACTCAGAATGCATCGAACATTGGTAAAAGTGTTTAAATAAATTATATTATTGTTTACCAACTTAAACCTAAATTAAATATTTTTTTGAGGCTTAATTATTAAAATAAATTTGGTCAAACAAAAGTTTTTGTTAATAGTTTTTGTATTCAAATAAACGCGGTGATTTGATCACTTTCAGTTAAGTTATAATCAAAAATTACAAAAAAAAATCTTAGCACTTTTTGACTAAATTTTCAAGGTTTAAACTATGGCGCCCAACCGGCCCCAATATCTGGCATTCTTAACACTTTCCCGAGAATATAATTATTGATTAAAACTCATAAATTAGAATAGTTTTATATTTATATATTTTTTAAAATTATTATTATTATTTTTCATAATAGAATTTTGAGCTTATCGATTTCTTTTTCCTATATATTTATTTTTGAATAATATTATTGCTCGTTTCAATTCAGGATTAAAACGCATAACAAGTGTCCGCTTTGTCGCGCAGAACCATTCAAAATAAACAATGGAAAAGGTATTATTAAAACTGCAGATTTATGTAAATGAATTTTAGCAAAAATATTTTTTCATAATCAAAAAATTGATATTTGCTCAAAAAATAGACTTTTTTCATGAAAACAAAATTTGATTATAAATTTCAAAGAATATCAAAGTAATTTATCTTTTAATTAAAATATTTCAGAGATTTGCAACCGTAAATGCAATTAAACGCTTTTCTTTGTTTAAGTCACACCAAATTATGTCCACTGTCCGTCGACAGTTCAGGAAAAGCCCGCCCAGGAACATGTCGTTCAACAACATCCTGTTCAGGGACGACCAGAAGATCATGAACATGCCGTTGACCACTGCCCAGTTCATGGAAACTCAGTTCAGCAACATGCCGTTCAGGGACACGCTCTTCTTGAACCAGTTCATGAACATACGATCAATGTTGGGCCATCAGAAACGGGAAATGCCGTCGAGAATGTGTGAAAAACGAAATTTGGCATTTGGAATGTCCGAATTTCTCCAATTTCTTTCACCCGCATCACAATTTTTGCCAACTCTAAGAAAAAATGCCAAAAATGGAGGCAATCCAAAGTTGCTTTCCCGAGTGAGTTGTGATCGATAAAAAAATTTTTTTGTCGTAATTTTGGAGGCAAATAAGTCGGGCATTGTGGTTGCCGGAAATGACTTTTGTGGGAGTAGGGACATATTGGGATTCTCTTGGGTTCGGGGATGGTGAAAGGTAGAGACCGGGCACAGACCGGATTCCGGGTTTTTGGACCAAACCCCGGTTTATCCGGGTCCGGATTTGATCCGGTGTTATTTTTGAATTCCGTATCCGGGTGGGCCAAAATTCCGGTCTCTAGTTAATGGTCAGGGGTCGGGATTCTTGGGGATGGCACTCTGAGTTTGGGGAAAAACTTTTGGATGCCGTAACAGACCGGTGTTCTTCGGAAGTGGCATAGGGTCATATTGCTCAACAATTTTAGCACTGACTTTCGCAACGTTTGACCCCATAGTAGCAAGCTCGGCCTTCCACAAAATTTTGCATTTTGCCAAGTGCCGCTTCGGGTTTTTGGCAAAAAATTGGAAAATAGTTTTTTGAAAGAATTGCTTCAATCGCAATAAGGTTGCCGCGTTGTGGGCCCAACAGAACGCGATGAATGAAGTCCAACTCCTTTTGTGCCACATTTGCCAGCGACTCGGCACAATTTTGGACAAAATTTTCATTTTTCAAAAAATAATTAGGGAAGTCCTCCAATTTTCAAATTACAAACAATTCCTGAAAATGAAAACAGTTTCGTAAAAATATTTCCGGCGAAATTTAAAATACTCAAAATCATTAATAAAAATATAATGGCTCTTTTGCCAGAATAAATATTCCGATTTTTAAATGAAATAGATTCTTTTTCTATGGCAAGGCCAATATTTTATTTGGTCCCGACGAAAAATCTGAACAATCCACATCACTTAATGAATGATTTTTTTGAAAATTTAGAAAAACTCTCCCCGACTCCATCACAAAGCTTGAAGCGCAAAGACTCACCAAATTCAAACAAATAAGCAAACAAATTGCTCTCCTGGCAATCTTTTTTTTAATGAATTTGATTTGCAATTGTTAGAGACGCAAATAGATTTTAACGCATAATGTCGACCGAAAAGATGACATTCAGTTAATCTTTGTTTTTTTTTAAATTATTAACCTATTTTTAGAAAATATTAAAATTTCCCACTTTAAGCAAATATTTTAGGCTTTATTTTCGGTTTTTTTGTTGTCGAGGGAACTGTGTTGTAAGTTTTTTTATATTATTGTTCATAATTTATTTGGGCCCTATTTTATGTCGATATTCGTAATTCCACCATAATTTTGAACACTAATGCGCGTCAATTTATCATCACACATTCCAATTTGTTTTAAGGAACCTTTTTAATTACAAATCATAAAAAAATTACTTTTTTGTTTACGCATTTTAAATTATTGAATGATAATAACATTTATTTCATGACGGAGCACATTTTTCGCCATATGTCATTCGATCTTTTACATGAAGTTCGCTCTCCAACATTTAATGGCCTCCTACATTCTTTGTTTTATCAACAAAAAAAATTCTCCCAAAAATTTGGCCATTTTATGTTCAAAAAAAAATCGGAGAATTACCTACTTGTTTATCAATGTGCTTTTTTCTCAGAATGAATGATAAGGACAAAATTTTTTGCTTCAAATAAATACAAAAATCGTAAAATTGCTTCATTCTGCAGGTTTCATTCAATCAAACTCACTAGGGTTGGACAAGACCGGATATTATCCGGGTCCCCCGGATAGCGGTTCCACCGGTTCCTCGACACCCGGATACCGGTACCGGATAGTAATTTACAGCCGGATATCCGWCCGYATACCYGATAATTTTCAATTTTGAAATAATAATTAAAATTTTATAAAAAATCAAATTTCTCGCAATTTTTGCCAAAAAGTAAATAAACGCATAAAATAAAATGACTAAAATCAAATTCAATCAAGTTGGATAGTTAATTTCATTTGTCCCTTAAAAAAAATTTTTGACCCGATGCGGTATTTTCTCCAATGTGAGTTGGCACCTCTGTGGATACGGCGGGAGTCGGCGGTGCCGATAGGCGCCGCCGAGAAACTTTTTGGAATTTTTGACTCAATTTGTTAAAAGAATTTGCAACCAAACTTTTAAAAATATTGCAATTTTTTGAAACTTTTTAGGAACGGGAGGGGTCGGTGGTTTCAATTTAGACAAAGTCGAAATTAGCGCAATATATAATTTTAAAGAAAATTTGAGCAATTTTTGTTGAGAAAGCCAATTGTTTGTAAAAAAAACAAATTATAGAAGCCCGTATCTCTATTTAATTTTAATAGGAAATGGCAAATTGTCGCGCAAAATTCAAAAATTTTACTAACGCTAACAACATCAAAAAAAAATTCTCTCCGAAAAGATACCACCATTAGGGGTGCTTAACCCGCCCGGATCCAACCCCCGGATACCGGGTATCCCGGATCCTGGACACCCGGATACCGGTCCCGGATAATTTGACCAAAACACCCGGATACCGGTCCCGGTTCCGGTTCCGGATACCCGTTCTTGTCCAACCCTAAAACTCACCAAAAAAGTGCAAATTTTAAATTGCATATACAAAGGTAATAATTAAAACTATGCAAAAATTATGAACAAAACAAAAATATTCGCTCTCTTACCCCTTGTTTTTGTAAAAAGTTTCAGGAACTAAAAAGAACCCCAAGATTTTTTTAATTTAATTATTTTGTCTGATTTATGTCATAAAATTTTGACCTTTTCGAAAATATAAAAATTTTTTATCATCTTAAAATTTGTGCAAAAAAAAATTAATAAGAGAATCTTCAATTTTTTTTTTGTCAGATGTATTTTTTTGTTCAACGACATTAATTTCATAATGTAAAAAATCATTTTTAATGATTTTTAATTCATAAATTATATAAAATTAAGCCATTGATATAAAAAAATGTTGGTCCTATTTTTGTTGCTCTGCGGCTCGATCATTTTTTGCCATGCCATTGTTGATCCCAGCCAGCGTGTCGACTGTTTGCCGAAGTAAATTTGCAAAAAAACAAACATTTTTTTAATAAATTTTATATTTTTTATGGTTAAATTCGTCTCATAGGGCCAAGACTCCAAATCACACAAAAAAACTACTTGTAAACGCCATAACAATTTAAAAGCGAGTCGCCTTTTAAATCGAGGTTTAGACTGGTATTTAAGTATAATTATAGCACAAAATACCTTTTCAGCTCTTTAGAAAATCGATTAAAGTGGTTTTAAATAATTGGAGGCTAGGCCATATGATTTTTTTTTTGAAAATTAAAAACAATATAAAAAAAATAAATAAATTTAGTCCATATGGAAATTCGAAATCTGCTTGCTTAGAAACTGGGTGCATTTGGGATGGCAATTATGATCAAGTAAATGTTTGATTTTTAATATATTTTATATATAAAAAAATAAATTTTTCAAATAAAATTTAGATAGTTTTAATAATTTACAAAGATTTACATATAATATTAACCTTATTACCACTACTTTCATTAGTATTTAATTAAGATCTCAAAACAATCTTACTCTACTCAATAGTGGCTACTAATAATAATAATAATACTACTTTTAAACATTTTTTAAAGCCTTCTTTGAATTTTTAAATTAAATTTAAACAATTTAAAATTATGACCTTTAGTTAATGATGTTAAATAATTATTTTTAGTATAATCCGTCGGTACCAATGTGCTATTACCCGCCAATCGAAGGCTACACAATACAGTCAAGCGTTCCTGGAGATGTTCAACTCAAATGGACGTCAAAAACACTTCAAAATCCGTACAGCCGACCAAATTTGGACGTTCAGGTTCAACATCAAAAAATGGGTGACGGAATTTATGTTCGCATCGGAAGAGAGGACAGGTAAAGAAAATGTTTTTGAATTTGTTGTTTTATTTAAATCATTTTCATTAATATACTTAAGTTTAAAAAAAAAAAGAATTAGTCGGGCTCACGGGCGCCGACATGTTTGAAATATTTTTTTTTGTTACTTAACCCCATCAAACAATCTTGGCACCATTCGAAAGCATTATGACTGTAGATGCTGTGATAGAAAAAAAGCTAGTCGATTTGACTTAATCTAAGAAAGTTATGATTCAATTTTCAAACGTTCTAAGCTATAAATTTTGAAAAAGTTAACTTTCGTTTGATCATACATAGAGGTTAAACAAATAGTTTGAATGGTGTTAATTTATTTGAGTTGCTTAGCTTATTGTTCCTTTTTGGAAAAAATAAAGCAATATAAAACAGTTTAAAAAATCTGAAAAAAATCATTCTTTAATTTAAAAAAATAAGACAAAATAAATAAAGAATATACAACTCTACAAAACTTTTTATGTTTGATCTGTGATTAAATTAATTAGTAATTTTCCAAGGTGGCTTCCTCCATTAACCGACTCACGAAACCCGACAAACTTCCAAAAAATTATTTCGTCCAATTCACTTCATTTTGAATTGGGCAATACGGACGGCACCTTTTCATTTGCAATTAAGCGAAATGATACGAATAAAGCAAGCATTTGGGACACTTCAATTGGCAAGGAATTTTGTTTTATAAATATATTATATTAATAATTATTAATTAGTTTTTTAGGTGGTTTTGTATTCGGTGATCAATTCATTCAAATTGCCACATTTTTGGCATCTGATCGCCTGTACGGCTTAGGCGAGAATATGCATCATGAATTGAAGGTAAATGCTGCAAAAAAAATTTTAAGATTTTATATAAAAATATTTTAAAATAAAAAAGATTGATTTAGCACGATTTTACTCGTTATACAACGTGGGGTGCATATGCACGCGATCAACAAAATGAATATTATGTGCCAGGCCCTTATAACGGATACGGTAAAAATTTAACTCAAAAATCTTTTGAATTTTTTTTTTGGAATTTTTCAGGAGTTCATCCATTTTATGTTGGGTTAGAGCCAAGCGGAAAAGCTCACGGTGTTCTGATCTTGAACTCGAATGCGCAGGAATACGTTACTGGTCCAGGACCACATTTTGTTTACAGGTAAATTTTTAAATTTTATGGAAAATGTTTTTGAATTTCCCAAAAAAATCGTTTAATAGGTATGCTATTTGATTTGGGCTCGGATTTTTAGGTGCTAAAGACTTGGTTATACGTACTTAAATAGGTTCTAATTGAACGATTTTTGCCCGACAATTTCGTCGGTTAGAGGAATAACGTATTCCCTCTTGTAATCCCCCAACCTCTAATAATCCCCATCCTCTGAATAGGTTGAAAAATAATCCCCCATGGGGGATTACAAGAGGTAATACGGTATCTCATTTTTTAATTTNTGCTCGCTTCAAAACTTACAACAAATGTTTAACTTTTTTTTGATTTTGTTGTATTTCAAAATTTTCCCGAGAAATACCGGATATTTTGGTCTGAAATTTCGATTTCCGGATTCCGGACATTTGGTAACATCCTGCGCCGCCCATTTAAGCACGGCCATTTGGTACTCAAATACTTTTATGAAAAATGAAAACAATCTTTTTAAAGAGAATTTTTCTAAAATACGACCAAAATGTCAATCTTTAGAGCCTGATTTTACTACTAAAAACTAAAATTTTCAGAACTATTGGTGGCCAATTGGAATTGTTCTTTTTCCCGGGCCCAACACCGGAGGAAGTGATCCGGCAATATCAGCAAATCATCGGCACACCCTATTTGCCTGCATATTGGGCCTTCGGCTTCCGGCTGTGCCGATGGGGCTACCGTAGTGTGGAAGACGCAAAAAATACCGTGCAACGCGTGAGGGACGCAAAAATTCCGTTCGATGTACAATATGCGGTAAGCAAAAAATTGATTCCAGAAATTTTGAACATTAAATTAAAAGAATTTTTGGAAATTGGGCATTTTAAATGCTTTGAAATTAAAAGTTTTTTTATTTTTAAAAAATGTTAAAAATCTCAGGGTTTAACCAGTTAGACAGTTTTAATCATGAAAAATGTATACTTATATAAAAATAAAATTTTTAATAAAATTATAAATAGGGAACGATTTTAAATGTTTTTAGCGCATAAGTTATAATAAAATTTGAACTTTTCTAGGACATCGACTACATGGAACGTTACAAAGATTTTACTTATGACACGGAGGTGAGTTGAATTTCGATTTTTTTTACCTTTATAAAATAAATTTAAAAATTTCAGAAGTGGTCAGGCTTGCCAGAGTTTGCGGAACAATTGCATTCTTGGGACATGAAACTTGTGCTCATCTGGGACCCACCAGTGCAGGCCAATTATTCGTCCTTCCAACGAGCAATTGAAAAGGTAATTTGGAAGACAATTTAAATTTTTGCGTAAAACATAATGCCAACCAACTGAATAAAATTTCCTATTTTATATACCTACCTAATACTTAATATTACGTAATTTTTTTTTCAGGGAGTGTCATTCATTGAATGGCCAAACGAATCGATGGTCCAAAAAGAGGTATTATATATATAAATATAAATATATATATATTTATTTTTATATTCTAATTTTTATTATGCTTAAGATTAATGACCTATACCCATTGACACGGAATACAAAGGTAAAATATATAAACATTTTTTGCTTATTTAAAAATTTATTTCGTTATGAATCAATTTTATAATCCGTCATTTTAAATTTTACAGATTATGCTTGGCCCAATGTGGCCTGATTATCATTGTGGTTATCCCGATTTTTTGGATCCTCTGCCAAACACCACTGATTGGTGGGTGGACGAGTTTGTGCGTTTTCATGATAAGGTTAGCTAAATTATAAACTTTTTATTGTTGTGCTTTTGCTTTTAAAATTAAATTTAACTTTAATTCGTTTACAATTAATTTTTAAAAAAGCTTTCTTACTTTACTTATCATAAGAAACAACAAATTTATTATTTAGATTATTAATTTATTAATAAGTGTACAATTAGTTCGCTTAAATAATTTTATTTTATTTTTATATTATTCAATATTTAGGTTCATTTTGATGGCATCTGGATTGATATGAATGAACCGTAAGGCATATATTTATATTAAAAAAATTATTTGAATTTAAGCATTGTTTTATACGGGGCTATTTTTGAATAACAAATTATTTTAGTTTAAAGTTAAATTCTGTATTTTCACATTTACAGTAAATATTTGCCGTTTAAGCTCCGTCTTTGGCACAAATGAACAACAACCGCCGTATTTTGACCCGGTGGCATTTGGCAATAAGCCGTCACTTGCGCCGTTGATGTGCCCGAAGCCGAACAACAATTTGGATTATCCACCATATCGCTCTTGGAATTCGTACCAGTGGGATTGGGGCAAATCGGTAAAAACATTTTTGTTTTTTTTCTAAAACAATTTTAAATAAATGAGATTAATTTTAGACAAAAGCATTAAACGAGAAAACATTGTGCATGGTTGGAAAAAGTGGACGTAGAAAATTGTCGATGTATGATACGGTAAATAAATTTCTAACTTAAATTCTTTATTATTATTTCTATTTTAAATATTTAATGATGATTATTTTCAACAGCAGTTAATTATTTCACTTAAAATTAACCATTTAAAAAAACGAATGTATTAAAAATTCATTTAAATTATCATCTATTATAATCAATAAATTTGTAAAAAATGTTTTAAAATAAATAAATGTTTTAATTCAAGTTTAAAAAAAATCTTCATAAATAAATTTATTTAAATTAACTTTAATCTTGATAAATAAAAATAAATAAATTCATTTAAATTAATTAAATCTTGGTAAATAATTGATTACAATTATGTTTTTAATAAAATTTAACTTAACTCTAAAATAAATGTAATATATTTTAGCATTCTCTCTACGGCTGGTCCGAAATGGTCGCCACCCAAAAAGCGCTCAGAGCCTCAACTGGCAAACGTGGCTCTCTCACATCTCGTTCCACTTTTCCAGTAAAATATTTTTTTTAAATGGGTAATTTTATAAATCAAACGTTTTTGTTAAAGGCTTTGTTTTATTTAAAATTTTTTTAATTATAAAATATTTTTTAATAGTTTTAAATAAATTAAAAGAAAAATTGTTTTTGTTATAAAGTCGTCTGGTCATTACGGAGGTCATTGGCTTGGGGACAACCGCTCACGATGGCCCGATCTCCGACTGTCAATAATCGGTGTCATGGAGTTCAACATGTTCGGCATCCCGCAAGTTGGTGCCGATGTTTGCGGGTTCATCGGCGACACTACAGAAGTAGGAGAAAGCTTCAATATAAAGACTCGGATTTTTTGATTTAAATTTTATTTTTTGGAATACAAAAAGTTCATGACAAATCTGCATAAATTTGACTACAAAAAATTCTGAGATTAAGAAATTTAATATTTTTATTTAAAAATGTCAATAAAATTTCTGACTAAATTTTTTTAGGAACTTTGCCTTCGATGGCAACAACTTGGAGCCTTCCATTCTTATTACCGGTATAATATTTGGGTGAATTGTTTTTTGAGAATTGTCATTTTAATGTGAAATTTGCGCAACCCATTCCGTACCAAAGATGATTGGAATCTTTCTGCTTTAGGCATCTTATGTAATACAATCTAACAAAAAATGTATTTGTAAAGAAATCTAACCCACAAATCAACAACAAAAAACTTTTAGAATTTTGTAAATTTTGTAAATTTCAAAATATAAAAGATTTTGACAAGAAAATTAAAATGGTATAAACAGCGTTTTATTGTATTTTTCTTTAATGTTTTTTCAAAAATGCCAAAACTAAATACTAAAAAGTCCAATTAGGTTTAAACAACATATTTTAGATTTATAACTAAAAATGCTACCCTAAATCTAAAAATTTTTTTTGGAAATAACGATTTTTGAGCTTCTAACAACAATTCGCAAAAAAAAAGGTAAAACACTAAAAATGCCATTCTTATTCATTACACAGAAATCACAACGATGTCAATTCACACGTGGACCAAGATCCGGCACAATGGAAATCAGTTGCAACCGCAACTCGAGGTAAATTTAATTAAAATATATTTATTTATTTTTTTGCTAATGTAAATATGATTTAAATGTTGTAATAAATAAACAATGATTTAAGTAACAAATATGTATTAATAACTGAATTTTCAATAGTGTGGATTTAATAATGGCAAAATTTGATTGGAATAATTAAAAAATATTTGTTTTTAGTCGCAAATCTATTTCGATACCATCATTTGCCGTATTTGTACAGGTATTGAATTTAAAATTATGCAATTTGAATTGACTCAAAAAATTATTAAAAATATTTTAAAATTTAAATAAATTACAGTTAAAATCTTTAATTTTTATTTAAAATTTTAAATTCAATTAATTAACTTTAGTCTCCATTTTCGCGCTTCATTATATGGCGGTACAGTTATTCGCCCACTGTTTTTCGAATTCCCATTGGACACCAACACACATTCGCTGAGTTTCCAATTCATGTGGGGTCCAGCAATGGTCGTTGTGCCAGTGATCAGTCCGGTATGTTTAAACAAAAAATTTAATTGTGTTTTAATATATATATATATATATATATATCTGTCTCTTATACACATCTAGATGTGTATAAGAGACAGTTTCAGCTCTTTAGAAAATCGATTAAAGTGGTTTTAAATAATTGGAGGCTAGGCCATATGATTTTTTTTTGAAAATTAAAAACAATATAAAAAAAATAAATAAATTTAGTCCATATGGAAATTCGAAATCTGCTTGCTTAGAAACTGGGTGCATTTGGGATGGCAATTATGATCAAGTAAATGTTTGATTTTTAATATATTTTATATATAAAAAAATAAATTTTTCAAATAAAATTTAGATAGTTTTAATAATTTACAAAGATTTACATATAATATTAACCTTATTACCACTACTTTCATTAGTATTTAATTAAGATCTCAAAACAATCTTACTCTACTCAATAGTGGCTACTAATAATAATAATAATACTACTTTTAAACATTTTTTAAAGCCTTCTTTGAATTTTTAAATTAAATTTAAACAATTTAAAATTATGACCTTTAGTTAATGATGTTAAATAATTATTTTTAGTATAATCCGTCGGTACCAATGTGCTATTACCCGCCAATCGAAGGCTACACAATACAGTCAAGCGTTCCTGGAGATGTTCAACTCAAATGGACGTCAAAAACACTTCAAAATCCGTACAGCCGACCAAATTTGGACGTTCAGGTTCAACATCAAAAAATGGGTGACGGAATTTATGTTCGCATCGGAAGAGAGGACAGGTAAAGAAAATGTTTTTGAATTTGTTGTTTTATTTAAATCATTTTCATTAATATACTTAAGTTTAAAAAAAAAAAGAATTAGTCGGGCTCACGGGCGCCGACATGTTTGAAATATTTTTTTTTGTTACTTAACCCCATCAAACAATCTTGGCACCATTCGAAAGCATTATGACTGTAGATGCTGTGATAGAAAAAAAGCTAGTCGATTTGACTTAATCTAAGAAAGTTATGATTCAATTTTCAAACGTTCTAAGCTATAAATTTTGAAAAAGTTAACTTTCGTTTGATCATACATAGAGGTTAAACAAATAGTTTGAATGGTGTTAATTTATTTGAGTTGCTTAGCTTATTGTTCCTTTTTGGAAAAAATAAAGCAATATAAAACAGTTTAAAAAATCTGAAAAAAATCATTCTTTAATTTAAAAAAATAAGACAAAATAAATAAAGAATATACAACTCTACAAAACTTTTTATGTTTGATCTGTGATTAAATTAATTAGTAATTTTCCAAGGTGGCTTCCTCCATTAACCGACTCACGAAACCCGACAAACTTCCAAAAAATTATTTCGTCCAATTCACTTCATTTTGAATTGGGCAATACGGACGGCACCTTTTCATTTGCAATTAAGCGAAATGATACGAATAAAGCAAGCATTTGGGACACTTCAATTGGCAAGGAATTTTGTTTTATAAATATATTATATTAATAATTATTAATTAGTTTTTTAGGTGGTTTTGTATTCGGTGATCAATTCATTCAAATTGCCACATTTTTGGCATCTGATCGCCTGTACGGCTTAGGCGAGAATATGCATCATGAATTGAAGGTAAATGCTGCAAAAAAAATTTTAAGATTTTATATAAAAATATTTTAAAATAAAAAAGATTGATTTAGCACGATTTTACTCGTTATACAACGTGGGGTGCATATGCACGCGATCAACAAAATGAATATTATGTGCCAGGCCCTTATAACGGATACGGTAAAAATTTAACTCAAAAATCTTTTGAATTTTTTTTTTGGAATTTTTCAGGAGTTCATCCATTTTATGTTGGGTTAGAGCCAAGCGGAAAAGCTCACGGTGTTCTGATCTTGAACTCGAATGCGCAGGAATACGTTACTGGTCCAGGACCACATTTTGTTTACAGGTAAATTTTTAAATTTTATGGAAAATGTTTTTGAATTTCCCAAAAAAATCGTTTAATAGGTATGCTATTTGATTTGGGCTCGGATTTTTAGGTGCTAAAGACTTGGTTATACGTACTTAAATAGGTTCTAATTGAACGATTTTTGCCCGACAATTTCGTCGGTTAGAGGAATAACGTATTCCCTCTTGTAATCCCCCAACCTCTAATAATCCCCATCCTCTGAATAGGTTGAAAAATAATCCCCCATGGGGGATTACAAGAGGTAATACGGTATCTCATTTTTTAATTTNTATATAATATTTAATAAAATGTTTACATTTCATGCGAAATCGATGTTGATTTCCTAATCCGCTCAAAATACCGAAATCTGATCAATTTCGCTGTGCTTTACATAATAGGATTTGATCATGACTCTGATCATTATTTTATTGAATCTGATCACATTTTCAATATACAAATTTAAAGATGGCAAAATCGTTTAATCATTTTTATATTTTTAAAAAATTAGTCTTCATTTTTTTAAAGAATGTCGACTCTGTCCATGCCTATTTGCCTGTGAATGAGACTTGGTACTCAATGAGTGAAGCGCATGAGTACGGTACGCGCATTACGCCCGGCTATTCAACGTTTAGTGCCCCGAGAAACACTCCGTTGCCAACATTTTTGAGGGGTAATTTTTAAAAAATGTTATTAAAATTTTATGTTTATTATTTTAAATAGCAAAATTAATATTCGCCAAAAAATGCTGCTTTCATTTGAATAATATCAAAAATAAATTTAATTAAAGTTATTAGGTGATCAGTTAAGCTATTTTATTTGCCAAATTGTGTGGGTTTTGCACCACCAAATTTAAAATTAAAACGTCAATTTTAGTAATTTATATTTTTAAACTACGGATTTTGTTTTCAAGAAACAATTAATGTGTTTTCTGAACCCTAGTGCAAATATTTAGTTTAAATGTTTATTTTAAATTAAAATTTGGATTTGAAAAATTTAGGTGGCTACATTATTCCAAGACAAGAGCCCGATTTGACCACCGTAGCTTCACGGAAGAAGCCGTTTCAACTTTTGGCCGGATTAAGTATAAAAATATTATTTATAAAAATGAAAGAATTTTTTTTCTGCCAATGCCAAGTTTTAAACATTTTATGATGCTTAAAATGTATTATTTGTTGTCAATTTGTCCATAATTTTGGTAGACAAGTTGTCCAAATTTGCTCTCCCTCTTGTAGAGCCACTTTCATGCCCTTGCACAATGGTTGCGACCGGTGAATTGTTCTGGGATGACGGGGAAACAATTGTGGACGACTTTGCTGCACATCCCTACTACCATTTCCAGTTCAGCGTCAAGGCCACACACAGTGCGACAACAATTGTCGCAAATCGGACGCACAGTTCAAGCAAAGTTAGAAGAATAATGCATTTATTTATTTATTTAAAAAAATTTAAAATACAATTAAAGGAGCCGCTACCAAGCCTGGAACAAATTGTCATTCTTGGCCATCATTTTACGCCAAAGCTGGGCACAGCAACGCTGAACGGCATTCCAATCACGTTGGACCCGGCACTGAGTGAATTTGTGCCAGAAAAGGGTGCACTGACCGTGCAATGTGCCGACCTGATCAAGCTAGACGACCCGGCACATGACGTCTGGACGCTCAGTTGGCACAATGAGGGCAAACATGGACCAGACGCTGAAGAAGAAAATAGTGTTGCCCGACGAGAGACGTTCAATGTGATCACGATTTACCTGTTAGCAACATTTGTCTCGGCATTGGCATTGTTCGTTCGCAGTTAGAAGCCTGTCATTTACACAAAGTTAGCGGAAACCAAAATTCGGGCAATTTTTTTTTGTTGTAAATTTCAAAGTGATATAAATTGAACTATTTAATTTTTAATGGTTTATGGAGCCGCTTATCGGTAACGGATCGTCTGGTCTGGCCAACGGTGCAGTGCCGCTTTTATGAGACAAGTTTCATCCAGAATTCCATGGACATTTGTGGACCTTCCCTTTTTAATTTAACTATTAAAATAACTAAGAAATAAAATGAAAAAAAAGACTTCCATGAGAAAGGTCGGTACCAAAACGCTAACACCGGGTGGGACTCGAACCACAAGGGGCATCTAACCAAGGAACAGTTCAGAAGAGCTTCCAGACTCCAAATCACCCAACTTAAGCCTAACGCACAAATGTGAAAATTTTTGCGCGAAAACCACTTTGAAGCAAGTTATAGCCCCACAAAGTTGGCCCCAAAAGGGAGGGGGGGGGGAGACCTTTTGATGAAAATTTATGGGGATGGGGGGCCTTTTGATGAAAATTTATGGCAACTATTTTTTATTCTTAAAATTCGTGTTTGGAGTCTGGGAGACAGATTTTGAAATGCGCCAGGGCATCTCGGCAACGTGGAAATTAGTGCGCGGAGATTTCTGCCCGTCCAACCCGGAAGTGCCCACAAAAATTCGAGCGCGTGCGTGCTTAAACTTTTGGATTTAACATTTAAAGAAAAGTTTTTCTCATCAATATAAAATTGCCCTTTTGATTTTGTCACGAGGGCCCAGGCAATGATAAATCTATGCATGGCATTATTTGCGGGGGCAGGGCATCTCGGCAACGTGAAAATTGGGCGCGTGGATTTTGGCCGTCCAAAGCGGAAGTTCCCAAACATTATCAAAAATTCGAGCGCGTGCGTCTTCCGACTTTTGGGGGTATAAATGCGAGGGCAAATGTGAAGAAAATCATTCTTTTTTTTTCATTCAAAATATAATTATTTAAATGATTAAAATGACTTCTTTGCCCGCTATACTTTTGCTTCTCCTCGTTGGATGCCACGTCATCAAATCGGCCCCAGTGGAAGAAAAAGATGCCCCAAATTTGGCACTTTTGCCAATAAAACTAAACGAAATTCCTCGTTTGGCTCCGTTATTGTTGAAAAGAAATGATGCCATTTCGTCTCCCAACTCGGAGTCCCCATCGGACACCTCTTTCTCTTTTTCGTCTCGTTCGCCCTTCTCCGAAAGTGACGACCTTTCGCCTCAAACACCGATCAAAAATAAAGTAATTAAAATTGTTAATTATATATATTCTTAAATACGATGGGCAGCAGGTCCTCCGACTCAATTTTTAACGGATTATTTTACAAAATGATAGAAACTTTCGACACTTTTTTTTTGCTTTATCGGCACGATTGCCCATCTTCGAAAACGCCGACTTTGATTTTAAGCTGACTTCACAACACACTGAACGCTTCACAAACAAGCCGGTCAACGTGTTGCTGCACGGCGATAGCACTGTTCACTTTTGGATTAGACCAACCACTAAAGGCGAGGTCAGTAAAATGTCATTACCCACAAATTTTGCGTTAATCACAACTTTGTAACATTGGTCTAAAGTCGATTTTGATTAAAAAAAAATTTCGGGAGTTCAAAATTAGCGGGAGTCGGGAGCGGGACTCCCGCCTTTCATCCGCTCCTGTTCATTTTTAACGGGAGTCCCGCGTTTTAAAAGTTTTAAATATATATAAAAGTAGATATTTATACAAAAATGACTCTCGATCCAGTTCATATTTAAATGATTAATTAAATGATTTTGACTTAGAATTTACTAGATTATTCGAATAATCCTAATATTCAAATAATACACCGACACATATGTATAAAAATTTATGTACATCAAAAATGCCCAGTTTCACTTTTAGATCGCAAAAATGTATATGTGCCCAACTGAAGTTGGAATGGCAATTGACGAGATTGATCAGCCCCGACAGCCTGTTGCCGAGTGCAAGCAGTACTCGAGCGACATTTGGTATGACTTCTTCGAAATCAACGATGCACCAGCCGGTGCTTACACGCTGACATGGACGGAGACCACTAAACTGTCGTTGATTTATGTGTTCGAACAAAAAACGGTTAGTTCGAGAATTGAATTCTCAACACTTTAGTTAGCAGTAAAAAAATGATCTGATCAAACATTTTTAATGATCAGATCATAACGTAGAACATTTTTAAATTCTGATTGATCATAAAATTTTATTACTAACTATATTTATATTTTATTTATTTTAAAAGGATTTATTCCTTTTTTATTTTTATTTATTATTACAAACAAAAAAGATTGTTCGACAAATTAAAGTTTTACAGGTTCTGAAGGAAGGCATTCGCATACTTTTCATTAGTGAAGATGCCAAATTGCCAAACTATGAGGGAAGCTACCATTTCCGAGCTCCATTTGGTCAGCAATTTTAAACAGGGACTAAATATGTAAATTTTTAAATTTAGGGTGGATCAACGATCCGTCCGGATTTAACAGGTCCAAGGATGGACTGTTTCATATGTTCTATCAGCACTATCCGCACGTTAAAGAATGGTAGATTTAAAAATCCAATCACTAATTCTTGATATATTTTTTAAATTTTATTCCATCAAAAATTTTCTAAAAATTTTTCAGGAACCCCATGCATTGGGGCCACGCTGTGAGCAAAGATTTGATCCATTGGATCCATTTGCCAATATTCATGATACCCCCGAATTTGATGCACTTGGACTTCGAGAATGGCCATTTCACCGGCTCTTCAATCAATTTACCCAACGGCGAATTTGGCGTATTTTGGACTATACGAAAAAGTGAGTCAATATTCATTAATTATGACCTAAATTCATACTAAATTTTTTCTAGAATTTAAATTCAAAATAAACAAATTTTTGAAAAATCAAAATTTTATTTAAACTTTAAATTTTACATTTTGAAATTTCTCACATTTTTAGCGCTCGTTCCTAGAGGCACTGTTAACGCAGAGCCTTGGAGCGAAAATCAAAAATATGTGGCGACTAAGGTCCACAATAATTACTTATTTAATTACCTAATTAAATTTTTTTTAAGGATTTAATTCGTCCCGATTGGACAACACATAAAACGATCGTTGAAAGATTCCCAACTGAAAACCCGCCACTTGGAAAGAGTTTCCATGATCCAGTTGTGTTCCTTGGGCCAGGAGGTAAATTTTTTATGAGTTTTTTTTTTTTTTAAATATTTTTATACACTTATTTGAATCTTAGAATAAGTTAACTGTAAAACATCAAAATAATCGTTTAAATGTTGAATTTAAATTTTGAAAATCGTCCCGGTCTCGATCCTGGCCAAGTGAGCGGTTCGATACGATATTTTCGAAAAAAATACAATTGATCCTGAATAATACTAAAACTGGTCCCTCAAATTTTATTTAAACAGTAAAAAAAGTTTTCTAAGGAGCTTTCTGGTCGTAGAATTCGATCTGACCTCCTTATCGACAACAGAGCAGAAACTGATGATCCGACATCATCGAAGCCCCATAGACCGAAAACACTAGAGAAAGGACCGATCGAGATTCTCGATCCAAATCTCGATCGATCCTCAAGTCCGTTCTCCAGAAAAAAACTGATCAATTAATTCAGGCTACTACTACATGACTGTTGGAGGTGAACGAAAGGATGGGTCGGCGGGCGTTGTGTTGTTGTACAAAAACAAGAACAAGCGTGCGGATCAGCTTGATCGCGATTGGGAATATCAGGTTAAATGTAACAAAAAAAACAGCAAAACTGTTTAAAAAAAAAATTAAATTTAAACAAATTATATCAAATGAATTTTAGGGAGTTTTGTATGAGGACAACCGGGATGGGCTGAGATTGTGCGAATGCCCCATGTTGATCGCCATGGGCGACCCGTTGGACACGAACACGGAATGGGTGTTGTCATACATATCAGACCGAGGCTCATATCCCGTGCTTGGCAAAGACCCCGAAGGAAGGTCAAATAAATTCTCATACTAAGCCCCCAGGGGATGCCATTATAAAAGATTTATTTAAATGAATTTTAATGAGCTAATGACTAAGCTAAATTCAGCATAAAAAGCTTTTTTTCAGAGAGCGAATGAATGCACTATTTGTTGGCCATTTTGATGGGAAAAAGTTTGTGCCGAGATTTGAACAAAAGATGGATTTTGTTGGTGAATCGATTGCATACCAAGTATTTTGGGGACTGGGGATAGAAAATAAAATATTTTTCAAATTTATTAAATGTTTGGCATTCCGTCCTTAAGGGCTTCTACGACAAACAATCCGGCAGTTCGTTCCTCATCGGCTGGATTCGTCACCTTGGCAAGATCGATGCCAACACCGGTGAGCCGGACACTGTTGGATGCAGGGACGGCGTGACATCGCTTACTTTGCCTAAGGCAATTTTTCAAAAAAAAAAAATACAAATTTAAAAATTGTGGTATAGGACAATATAATCCTAAAACAAATGTAAATTTAAAAATCGTTGGGGAATTAAAAACCAAATTTTATTAGAAAATTTTGTTTATTAATAAAGGAAATATAAATTTTGTTCAAAATTTTGATTAGATTTGATTAATTCGTTTTATTTACAGGAATTTGTTCTATCAGAAAATGGACAATATTTGATGGTCAGACCATTGCCTACATTGTCTACTCTCAGACAAAGAAAGCAGCCATACATCATAAAGTTGGCTTTATTTTTAGTCTTAAATTTTGACGTATGAATTGCAAAATCGGGAATTTTGGGCACAAATGGAATTTAGAGCCTGGAAAACCACAGATTCCATGTTTTCGTGAAACTAATATAATCAACATAATTTAGAAAAGGCCAGGAATTGCATTTGGTGAAGGGTCAAGCCGAACTTGTCTTCGAATTCAACTGGGACAACGGCAGAGAGGAGACATTTGAGTTGCATCTGACGCCAACCCACACAAATGGCAAGAAATTGGAGTTCCGGATTGACAACAACGGCATCGAGCTAAAGAGGACCTGGTCAACAATTTTACAAAGAAAAAAATTTTCGGAAAGGATTTTTCTTCAAAATTCTGATCACTGGAATGGATTTTTTTCAAAATTCTGATCACTGGAATAGATTTTTTTCAAAATTCCGATCACCAGTATTAATTAATTAACCCCTGTCGATGTGTTCAGGGTGACAAGCAACAAACGCCTGGTGGTTTACAATGCCATGCCGACAAAAATGCACATTTTTATTGATTTGGACACTGTTGAATATTTTGCGGACGAAGGCCGATGGTCGGGAGCCATCCGGCTGCCTGACGCAAGCCAAGAAAAACGAATTGGAACTGTAGAAGTAAGTTGGTTAAATCAAGATATTGTAAGGAAGTGAGTTTTCCGCTGGTTGGGTGAGAGGGTTAAAACTAGAGATCGGACGGTACGGGAAAGTACCGACGCTTTTTCGGTACTTTTCGGTACTCAGGCATCAGTACTTTACCGAATAGTACCGACCGAACTTTTTCGAAAAGTACCGATACTTTTCGGTACCGGTACTTTTTCGGATTTTACCGAAAAATCCCGACCGAAACTTTTTGAAAACCGAAGGTACCGACCGAACAAAATTTGAGTCCCGAAAAAAGTACCGAACGGAAAAAATGTGGTCATATATTTGAATTTTTTCAATGTCGCTGGTGAAAAGATGCGGCCGGGGATTGCGCAACTTTTAAAAAAAAGATTGTGGCGATTGGACAAATTTGAAGGGGTGACCCCTCTTGTACCCCTGGCCTGATCAGCATTTGATCAGAAGGTCCCTTCCCGATGCTGTTTTTGAATCATTTTCTTAAAAAAATCCATCAAAAATTTCAAAAATCTTCTCGGCGGCGCCTATTGGCACCGCCGACCACTCACCCTTCAAACGGATCCAAACCCTATTAAAAATGCTGCCACAGAGCAGGAACAGGTCGAAATGCTGATTTTTTTGAGCCGAAATCTCCCAAAACTCAATTATTAATATGAATAAAGCCAAAATTTCCAAAAAAAAAGAGTTTTGTTAAAAAATTATTCTAAAAAAATTTTGGTACCGAAAACCGAAAAAGTACCGACAATTTTTTTTCGGTATTTTCGGTACAGTACTTTTTCGGTACTTTACCGAAAAATCCCGACCGAAGCTTTTCGAAAAGTACCGAAACTTTTTTGTAACGGTACTTTTCGGTACTTTACCGAATAGTACCGGCCGAATCTTCTGGCCGGTCTCTAGTTAAAACGCCTATGGCGGGGGCAAAAGATCACCCATAAAGAAAAAGGCAAATTTGATGTCCCGCCGGTAGCTCAGTTGGAAGAGCTGCCCACGGATTGGGCGGAGGACGTGGGTTCGAGTCCCACCCGGGGTTACCATTTTGCCTATTCTTTACTATATGATTGGCAGCTGGTTTACAAACAAAAAGTGATCAAAGTTATTTGAATTTTAATAAACGCCGAGTTTTAAAACGATTGTCATTTTCAGCTGAAAAGTGCACCACGGATGCTCAAGGAGTCCAGCATGTGGTATTTGAACTACAAGGCGCACAAATCAACGTATCTCCAGCAAACGGGAAATATAATTAAAAATGGGCCGATCAAAAAACATGTTTTCGATTTGATTGGAAAACAAAAACCATCTCCAAAAAGTGTATTGGACGCAGAACTTGGAGAATCACCGAAAAAAGATCTTGAACTGACCGGACAAGGAGAACTGCCAGCATTACATACGATTGGACTGAGAAAATGATTTTATAACATCAAATCTAGGGGTAGTTAAGCCTAGCAAGATGTTAATTTTTCGTGCTTAAATGCGTTGTATAAATTTATTTACTTATAGCATTAAATATTAGTAGATCCCGGATTTATGTATAGGTGCTAAAAACCCCAAAATGTGCTAAAAGTTAAATTTAAAAGAAGCAACATATGTGCTGGAATGAGCAAATTTTCAAAGTCGAGAAAAAGTGTTTCTAGGAGGTTTCGCGTAAAATCCGATCTGACATCCATTTTAACCAATTCCAAACCCCGGACAAGAATACTCAACATATCGATTTTTTTAAAAATTATTTTTTACAATGTTTGAATTCGGGTTCTGAATTTAGACTTAAAAAATTAGGTAAAATGGATGTTAGATCGGATTCTATGACCCAGATTCGAGTTCAACAATTTCGAGGTTTTTCTTTCGTTTTTATTTTGAAAAGCAAAATAAAAAAATTCCGATTTCAAAGACAAATTCGATTTCGATAAAATAATTTTTCGAGCGGGATCCCGATCACGACCAACTCTAGTTTGAACCAATTTAAAAAAGTGCACCTTGGGGACTAATCACTTTTTTCAACCGAACTGATCGGAACAAATTAGCTTGGTACTATGGAACAGCGCATAAATGTGCGGCGGAAACGGCACGTGTCCGAGTTATGGAATTCGTCTCTACTATTTCTAGAGCAGGGATTGCATATGTCCTTAGATTTGTCCTTATTTCAGGGTTTCGTCCTTATTTTGTTTTTATTTTTTTAATTCGAAAAATGTTAATAAAATTTGATCCAATATTCAAAGGCAATATTCGTCAGAATAAAAGTTCGTCGGATTGGAATTGAAACTACATTGAATGACTTCTTTATTCACAAGTTTAAAAAGTTTAAATAGTTCAGAGATTTAAAAAAGCTCGAGAAAAAAACATTTTCAAAAATCTAAATAAAAATATTGGAAAAAACCTAGCTTCATACTTATATTTTGCGAATTTATGGGTTCTCGAATAATTAATTGTTTTGGTTTTTGAATGTTCAATTTCGAAATTTTAACTTACTAATTCATTTGAATGAATTTTAAAATTCCCACCCGGCCGTTGTGAGCCTTATTATTAAAAATAAAAAATATTTAAAGATCGGATCGGAAAATCATGAATATAATTTTTTTGGTTAAAGACATTTCGGAAAAATCAGCAAATTTTTTAGTTTTAATTCCGTTTCCGCTGCAACTCTAATTAGTAGGGCCGAGATTTTTAGGGACTAAAAAACCAAAACAATTCAAAATTTTCTCGGCACCGCCGACCGCCATCCCCTAGTAAGCAGAAGCGCAAAAAGAAATTGAATTTCTGAAAATTCAAAAATCGGCAAATTATCGAAATTTTTTGGGTTTTACAAAATTTTGGGTTTTGTCAACCCAAAAAAACCCAAACCCCAAAAAATGACCAAAAAATTTTTGGGTTTTGGGTCAGATGGGAGCAAACCCCCAAAAAAACCAAAAGCATCGATAATCAAAATAAATTTATGAACGAATAAACACCACCAGGAAAATGATATAAACAGATCACTAGGCTAAATAACAAATCACTGATCAACCACCCACAATTTTCTTGATCATCGTTTTTTATTTGGTCCAAATCCTTCAATGGACTTGCGATTCTCAGATTGCTGAAGGTACGTTGATTTGTGCGCCTTGTAGTTCAAATACCACATGCTGGCCTCCTTGAGCATCCGTGGTGCGCTTTTCAGCTGAAAATGACAATCGTTTGCGTTTATTAAAATTCAAATAACATTGATCACTTTATTTTTTGACTGAGAACAGGATCGGTTATGTATTGATCTGATTAGAAAATACTCAATTTTGATAAAATTTTCAAACCCATCAGCATCGATTGATCAGAACCAGATCAATCAATGCATTTAAAGGCAAATCGATTTATTTTAATGTTTTTAACTTGAATATTAATCAGCTTCTGCTTAAGAAATTTTATTTAACCAACTTACTTCTACGGTTCCAATTCGTTTTTCTTGGCTTGCGTCAGGCAGACGAATGGCTCCCGACCACCGGCCTTCGTCCGCAAAATATTCAACAGTGTCCAAATCGATAAAAATGTGCATTTTTGTCGGCATGGCATTGTAAACCACCAGGTGTCTGTCTGGGAAATTTTTAACACGTCATAAAACCAAATTTAAAAATACGTAATTTTCTTAAAAAACTTTTTGCTTTCGCCCAGCGAATAGAATCATTTAGACCAAATCAAGTCATTTCACCAATAAATATAAAATACTTGTGATTTGAGAAGTATCATATGAATGTCTCTTTTAAAAATATGGGCCCCAGAATCAAGAGGTTTTTGGGATTTAATTCCCGATTTATTTATTTTTGTACCTGTGGATAAATTACAGGAAGTTGGCACAATGCCTAATTGTCTTGGCAATCCCATGGATTGCTTATCAATTTAATAGCTTTGGAATAAAAACTAATAATTTTTAAATCTTCATTTTTATTTATTATTACACAGAAAACTAACGTCATGCCCCAGCTTGACCATTGATTCCGTTACAAGCTGGGACATGACGTTAGTTAAATGTGAAATAAATAAAATCAATTAAGTATTTAACGACACGACGAGTTTTATCGAATTCCGTCACTTTATCAATCATACGGTGCAGACCCGGCACTCTGCCAGTGTTTAAACTTAAGCATTATGTTTTAATTTTTGCATTTGGGTTTTATACCAGTTCCTAACAAAATTTCTAATTTTTTTGCCTGCCAAATGAAGCTTTCGAATTTTTCTTATTAGTAGTTTGTAGCCTGTTTATGATTTTTACAAATTGTCCTGGTGCTGTAGTGGGTCGCGTGGCATATTAATCTCCGATATAAAAAACATCGCCAATGTATTTCCTAGTTTGGCCAGGGCATCTCGACAATATGGAAATTGTTTGCGTGGATTTTAAACCCCCGCGGGATAGGCAATGTTTATATTAGCAAGGCATTATTTGTGGCAAAATCGAGCAGCGCAAAGCGGCACGGCAAGGCGTAAATGTGCGCGTGGATTTCGGCCGTCCAAAGCGGAAGTGCCCAAACATTCTCAAAAATTCGAGCGCGTGCGTCTTCCGACTTTTGGGGTATAAATGCGAGGGCAAATGTGAAGAAAATCATTCTTCTTTCTTTCATTCACAAATAATTATTTTCAAATAATTAAAATGACTTCTTGGCCCGCTATGCTTTTGCTTCTCCTCATTGGATGCCTCGGCATCAAATCGACTCCAGTGAACGAAAAAAATGCCCCAAATCCGGCACTTTTGCCAATAAAACTAAACGAAATTCCTCGTTTGGATCCGTTATTGTTGAAAAGAAGCGGTGCCGTTTCGTCTCCGGACTCGGACTCCCTTTTTTCGTCCCCATCGGTTAAAGTAATTTTTGTAATTAATTCTTATTAATACGATAGAGAGTCCCCAGGCTCAATTTTTGAGGGTTTCTTTTACACAGAACCCCTAATTTAATCACTAGGTAAAGTAAAACTAACCAAGCTCTTCATTATATAACATTTACTTTTAATGTTCAAATTTAAAGAATTAAAATTAAGCCTTTGCGCATCGCCATCATTGCACCGCTCCATCAAAGTGTTCCGCCAAAGCCCGGCAAATACTCGGACAAGATCAAAGACCTCATTTTACCAAAACACGAATTTGACAAAGTGGCCGAGAGGACTGCGCAAATTGTCAACGAATTAGTGGAGGGACTGATCGCCCGGGGGCATCAGGTGGAATTATTTGAATTGGTTTTCGTGGCTCATTGAAAACATAAAAACATTAAAGGACCTTCTCCATCACAAATTTAATTAATTTTAACAAATAAATTAACATTAAGGTCACTTTGTTTGCCTCACCCGACTCAAACACGTCAGCTCACTTGATTTCCGAGGCGACATAGTAATCAAATGTTTTATAAAAAATTTAATTGATTTATTTTTAATTAAAAAACAAATTTAAATTTTTATTTTGAATTTAAGCGGCGCATTCCGCGGCAAACGCGTAATGCCGGGCATCTTCAACCACGCCTATCGCTGGATGTTCGAGCAAGTGCGTCGTCGTGCCGACAAATTCGATGTGCTGCACTTTCACACCTTCGAACATTTGCCGCACATTGACGATTTCATGGGCAAAACGGTGACCACACTGTATGATCAGCCGGCGGGCGGCACAGTCGCTGATCTGAACCCATTGGCTGAGGTCAGTGGGCTAAAATAAAAGTGATCGAAAATTGTCTGACCCCAAAAAGTAATTTGGACTCTTTTGGCAATTAATTTGACTGATCTAAAAATATTTCGGATAATCAATGAATATTTTAAGCTGTTCCCAAATGCACCAATTGTGGTCAGACGCGATCTTGAAAAAGAAGTGTCCAAACATTGGAAAAATGTGATTGGCACTGTGAATGAGGAAGCTGAAAATGGCACGGGTCTCACAAGTCAATATGAGAAAATTTATGAAAAATTATTGGCCGACCAATTTAATGTGGACACTAATGCGCAACAAAAAGTGCAAAAAGCCAACAAACAGGCACTGGTATGTTAAAAATTAATATTATTGAAATTTTTTTGGCATTTTTTAAAATTTAGTGCGCCAAGTCTATTGCCGGAAACAAATTGAAAATATTAATGGTGTCGTCACCAATTTTTGATGAACTTCCGCCAAAAAAAGCTGGCGGAACTGAAAAAATGATTTACGTGCTAACGGAATCAATGGTCAAGCTGGGACATGACGTTAGTTAAATGTTAACTAATAAATAAAATAAATTAAATATTTAAATTATTGGGTTTTATTGTGATTGAATTGAATTATCAATTAAAAAAAGATTTCCATAAAATTAAAAACACATTTCAATTGAAGGTCACTTTACTTGCGACGGTTGGAACAGAAACAAGCGCCAAACTGATCGAAATTCCGTTCAAAACGTAAGAAAATTATTTTTAATTAATTTTACCGTTCCTTTAAGCAATCCATGGGCTTGCCAAGACAATTGGGCATTGTGCCAACTTCCTGTAATTTATGCACAGGTACAAAAAAAGAAATCGGGTATTAAATCCCAAAAACTTCTTGATTCTTGGTCACAGATTTTTAAAAGTGGCATTT
Organism: Globodera ellingtonae; assembly: GCA_001723225.1. Lineage (NCBI taxonomy): Eukaryota > Metazoa > Nematoda > Chromadorea > Rhabditida > Heteroderidae > Globodera > Globodera ellingtonae. Next base: position 403,644 of record MEIZ01000061.1, read on the forward strand.
CTGACTAAATTATTCTCAGGAAATGGTGAAACGTCATGCGCATGAATATGACATATTGCAATTCCACTGCCCTTCGTATTTCATCGAATTTCGACACTTCATTGAACACGCTGTGTGTACTCAACACATGCCAATTGACGACATCGCCCTTTTCAAGCAGTTCGGCCACATTCCAAGCATTTCAATCTCTGAAGAGCAGCAAAAGCTTACACCAATTAGTTGGCTTTAATTAATTATTTAATTAATAAATAAATTCATTTCAGTGCTCGATTTGAACTGGGTTGGCTCTGTGCACAACGGCATTAACCTCGACGAGTTCAAATTTAACGAAACCCCAAAAAGTGGTGACGATCAATGTTTTTTATTATTAATTTTTAAAATTAAAATCAAAGCAAGATTTCTTGGCAATGCCGTGGCATTTTTGTTCACCCCGAAGTGGGATGAGCCTTTTGGACTCGGCATGATCGAGGCAATGGCCACCGGTACTCCGGTTATTGCTATTCAGCGAGGCGCCGTCGGCGAAGTTAAAAAAACGATTTAAATAACTATTTAAATTCCCAACAATTCACAGATTGTCAATGAACAAAATGGAGTCACCTTCGACTACGAGGATAATCAAATGATCTTCGACTTCATCGACAGCAAAAAACTGATTGAAAAAGTGTCCACGCTTAACCGTGCCAAAATTCGTCAAACCGTTGAAGATCGCTGGTCCCTAGAACAAATGTCCAAAAA
>MEIZ01000061.1:404418-415096 GCA_001723225.1 Globodera ellingtonae
TTATGTCAAAGTCTACCGAAATGTGCTGAGCAAAAACTGCCTCAATTGATACAACAATTTGATGTTATGGATGTTCGCCTAAACATGATTGAATTATTTAAATTTGGTGTTAGCATTTTTTTGTTTTTGTCTTTTAGTTATTTTTTAGTAATTTGTGTAAATACGTTGGTTTGTTTACCGTTCACCAATAGCTTAATCGAGACCGAGAAATGACCTAGAGTGCGGCGCAGGACCGGATCCTGAGCAGGATTTTGCAGGATCCGGTCCGCAACAAAAACTGTCTCAATTGATACAACAATTTGATGTTATGGATGTTCGCCTAAACATGATTGAATTATTTAAATTTGGTGTTAGCATTGTTTTGTTTTTGTCTTTTAGTTAGTTTCGTGTAAATACGTTGGTTTGCTTACCGTTCACCAATAACGACTTAAACTATTCAAGTTAATTACTAGGGCTGGACAAGAACGGGTATCCGGAACCGGAACCGGGACCGGTATCCGGGTGTTTTGGGCAAATTATCCGGTACCGATATCCGGGTGTCCAGGATCCGGGATACCCTGAATCCGGGGGTTGGATCCGGGCGGGTTAAGCACCCCTAATGGTGGTATCTTTTTGGAGAGAATTTTTTTTTTTTGATCGTGTTAGCGCTAGTAAAATTTTTGAATTTTGCGCGACTTAGAGAGATACGGGCTTCTGTTTGTTTTTTATAATTAGTTACCAATTTCACAAACAATTGGCTCTCAACAAAAATTTCTCAAATTTTCTTTAAAAATTATACTTGCGCTAATTTCGAGTTTGTTAAAATGAAACCGCCGACCCTTCCCATTCTTAAAAAGCTTCAACAAATTGCCATATTTAAAATTTTGATTGCAAATCTTTTAACAAATTGAGTCAAAATTCAAAATTTTCTCGGCGGCGCCTATCGGCACCGCCGACCCTTCCTCCCAAAAATAAAGCAGATTTTTTTTGAATCAGCCCCCCCCCAAAAAAATTCCTGGGTACGTTTTGACCGTCGCCTGTTTCAGATGAAGCATCCCTGGTGCATATCGACCGAAGGAGGAATAGAAATTGATCTGTGATCATCATTTTTGTGCAATTTTGATGCATTTTGTGATTTAGGTGAAAAAGAGACGGGTAGAGAGGAGGGAGAGAACGGCGTCGACTTGTTGTTCATCCACTCAACGGAGAGGGATGTCACCGGCGTTGTCAGGCGGATGCTGCCGATGAGCAAACTCAGTGAGAGGATAAGGCAAGGGTAACCAATTACCATTGTGTGTTAGGGTTCGATCTCACATTTGGCAAGGTCGTGCACCCTTCCATTTTACGGTTAACTGGAAAGGTACGTAGGGCGTGGAGGCCCATACGACATATTAATATAGTTTGTGGTCAATTGCCCTACGGAGCGGGGCAATTGGTGGTCCGGGTAATAGATGAGCTGTTGGGCATCAACGTCCCAGCAATGGCATTGAACATTGCCGTCGTGGTGATTTGGCCTACAGGAAGTGCATGCACTTGGCTGTAATTGGCAATTCATCGAAATAGCATCCCATTCTGTGGGCACAATAAATCGATCGATAAAGAGGAGATCATCCTCCGTTGTTCCAACCACCCAGAAATTTTCCTGATAGGATGGGAGCGGGAGCCTGTCCTAAGGGGGAAGGGGTTAGAGAGATTTTACTGGGCTGCTAACGAAAATGCGCCCAGGATATAGGCCTATTTTCCATGATAGGCAGTGGCTTCAAATTCCATTTCCACATGCATTTTATATTCCCAAACCGGACATGTAAAGACGCATTTTATATTCCCAAACCGGACATGTAAAGACCTTGTTAATGTACTGGTCGCCGGTTTTGGTCGGAATTGCGTAATTCCTATAGAATAAGCAGGCGTCGCTTGTCCTTCCGCATAAATTTAACCCAAGGAGGAACTGTCTAAGAAGAATAAATTGCCGGGGTACTTACTGGTTGAGTCCAGCTCAGCAGTTTTTTTCAGTTACCTAAGTTTGCGAGCATTTTTGGCCTTTACATGACCCCATTTTCACGGCCTTCATGCGGTATTCGTGAATACTTTTTACTGTTTAGGAGACTCCCGCTCCGGCAACACTAGCGCGAAGCGCATCGACAGTTGCTAGTGGTACGTCGACAAGACTGATACAGCAGCAAATGATGCTGATCAACAGGCCGAGAAGAGTTCCGAATACTCCGAGGATAGCGGAGGAGATCACTGAACAATGTAAGTTGAATACACGCGATCGATCAGTAGACACCCTTTAATGGGTGCACATTGGGTCAAAAACGGGATGGTGGCGTAGGGTCTGACGCAAAAAGTCCCGGAACAAGTGTATCCCGTCTGGGCATAGGAAAAAGGAAGGGGAGTTTATACGGCGGCATCCGCAACTTCCTTCGCAACATATTTCCAAATTGTTCGTTTCAAGCGGTGCTGAGACGACGACTCCACCTATTTCACAAGTGAGTTGACCGGTGCTTGCCGGGAAGAGACTGCTTATTATGAGAAAAGCAATCAATAAAGCGTTGGGCAAAACAGGAGGTCGCACTGCCCATGTGAGTTTTCTTTGCAGCAGACATGGTTTGTGGGGGTGTGTTCCGCTGGTAGGAAAACAAAGTTGGCTTTCTCGGCAGACGGAGAAGTTCCCAATTCGGTCTCAGTACTTAACCAGAGCACCAGACTCTTAACCGTTCTGTCACGGACATTTGGTTAGTGCTCTGGGTAGGACAGGCTCAGAAGCCTTTTAAGCAACAATGGTTCCAGGGTCTGAAGATCAAAGTTCATGCATGGCACGTTGAGGGCACGGGCGGCGGCGAAGTATCTTGTGTCGGAGACAATCAGTGCGGAACAGTGCACGGAAGGGAAGAAAGGTAAGGAAGAGGGAGGAAAGGAAGGATGGAAAAGAAGAACAGGAAAAGAAGGAAAGGAAGAACAGGGGGGGGAGGAAAAATGAACGGAAGGGAGGAAAAGAGGGGAGGTGGGGGACAAGAAACAAATGAAACGGAAGGAAGGAAAAGAAGAAAGGAAAGATAGGCCGGAAAAGAAGAAGGAAACAGGAAGAGATGAACGGAGGTGAGGAAAGGAAGGGAGGAAGAGATGAAGGAAAGGAGGGGGAACAGAAGTGAGGAAAGGAATGCAGGAAAGGAAGAAGAGAAGAACCGAAAGGAAGGGAGAAATTGGAAGGAAGGAAGGGATGAAAGGAAGGAAGGAACCGGGAGGGAGGAAAGGAACGAAGAAAAAGGAAAGAAAAAAAAGAAGAGATGAAAGAAATGAAGGAATAGGGAAGGAAAGAAATTCAAAATTAACGAAAAACTGCTAACACTTTTTAAATTTTGGAAGTTTTCAGTGAAAATTTTTGACTATAACTTGTTGAATTCTTAAAATTTAAAAAAATAGATTGAATAAAAAGCGCTATTTTTCTACAATTTATAATATAGATCGGACTTGAGGACCGATCGAGATTTCGATCGAGAATCTCGATCGGTCCGATTTTTAATTTATAACACTAAAATACTTATGATCATTCAACTTTGAACAAAGTAATAACTACATTTTTTAAATAGTCATTCAATTTTGCTGACCAAAAAAGTTAAAAATGATCTGAATTGTAATCCAAAATATTATTCAATAGGGATCCGAACACACAACTGTTGTACCACTCACCGACACACCACTCACCACTACACCACCACTTAATATACCAAATTATATAGTTTGAAGCGTCATAGGTAACTCTTTTTAACCCAAAACACGTCTTAGATAAAAGCATAATATTAGCTGGTCCTAAGCAAAATAATTTTCTCTTCAAAAATATGGTCCAATTTGCCGCAATCGATATCAGTCAGTCACAGGAAATCCGGCGTTCATGACACAAATTCTGCGCTCCAAACAACCACGTTGTAAATGACAGTGGCAAAAAGGGCATTATTTTAAATTCCATAATTTGGTTGTGACAAATTTGTCCAACATTAGCATTGAATTTTGTGGTGACAGGAAGTCAGAGAGAAATGTGGGTGTAAACGTGACAATACGACGTTGTAAAATTGATTAATGGCAGTGCAAAGCAAAATTGGCCATATTTAAGCTCGCCCATTCAAACCCAATTCACTCACTCACATCCCATCACACTCTCCACCCGAAAATTTTCATCAATCCTCCACCTGGATCCCAAGTGCCAGTGCCAAAAACATGCTGCCATCGCTGCTTGCCTTTCTGTTTGCCACTTCACTCTTTCTAATCCACGGCACTGAAAGTGCTGCGATTCCGGTCAACGTGTTGCTGCACGATGCAAGCACATTGCATGTCTGGATTCGACCTGTCAAAAAGGGCGATGTCAGTTTTGTGAACGTTGACGCGATGCCATGATGCATTTTAATCGTTAACCTGCAGGTCGCCAAGTTGTATTTGTGCCCTCCAACTGAAGCCGGAACGATTGAGCAGTCCGGACAGCTTATTGCCGAGTGCAAGCAGTACTCGAGCGACCTTTGGCACGACTTCGTCGAAATCAACGACAAGCCAGCAGGCGCTTACACGCTGACATGGACGGAAACCACACAGGCGTCGTTGGTTTATGTGTTCGAGTCAAAAACGGTTGGTTTTTTTTTTGGAAAATTGAATACCATCCCAACTCTTGAGATCAGAATTACAGCAATTAGGTGTTCGATTTTTTATTTCTATCAAAAAATAATAATTTTAATCGACTAAAATTTTGTATTTTAATTTAAATCTTGCTTCACAGGTTCTGGAGGAAGGCATCCGCATACTTTTCATTGGTGAAGACGCCAAATTGCCCAACTTTGAGGGAAGCTACCATTTCCGAGCTCCATTGGGTTAGCTATCCATTAAATAATTTTTTAAAAAAAATTTTTAATTAATTTTTTAAAATTTTAGGCTGGAACAGCGACCCGGCTGGCTTTAACAGGTCAAAGGATGGACTGTACCATTTGTTCTATCAACACTTTCCACACTCTGTACAATGGTAAAGATTTAATTTTTCCAATTTTATATATAATCAAATTTTAAAAAATTGTCCAGGTACACCATGCATTGGGGCCACGCTGTCAGCAAAGATTTGATCCATTGGATCCATTTGCCAATATTCATGATACCCCCAAATTTGCTACACTTGGACTGCGAGAATGGCCATTTCACCGGCTCTTCAATCAATTTGCCCAACGGCGAATTTGGCGTGTTTTGGAGCCAACGAATATGTGAAAATTCAAAATTAAAAAACATTTTGCCCCATTAAGCCCCCTGGCATTCTTTCAGTAGAAAATTTACGTTAATTTTTTATTATTATCTGAAATTTAAGCGCCATCATATCTTAAAATTCACCAATCTTAACTTTCAAAGTTAAAATGTATTTATTATTAATATTTTAATTAATCTTTGAAATTTTCAGCTGATTTTCCCAGGGGCACAGTGACTGAATATCCATGGCGAGAAGTTCAACAATATGTGACGACAAAAGTCCGAATATTTATTAATTTGATTTTTCTATTTTTATTTTTTCTTAGGGTTTAATTCGTCCGGATTGGACAACACATAAAACGATCATTGAAAGATTCCCAACTGATGATCCTCCACTTGGAAAGAGTTTCCATGACCCAGTTGTGTTCCTTGGGCCAGGAGGTGCGTTTTTTAAAAATCATATAATCAAATCATTTATGAGGCCTTGATTAGGGTTGTTATTTTTCTGGAAATTTTTTAGTTGTACGAATTAAAACTTTTCTGCTATCCAAACCAACAAAATCCGGTTCTACAGTTGGGGTTGGAACCGTCAACCCTAGTCCTGATCCGAGATTCTTAACCGATGCTCTGATCAGATCGTTCCAAAAATCCCGCTGGGCACAAAAAATTAAAACACAGAATGGTAAAAACTGATCAATTATTCAGGCTACTACTACATGACTGTTGGAGGTGAACGAAAGGATGGGTCGGCGGGCGTTGTGTTGTTGTACAAAAACAAGAACAAGCATGCGGATCAGCTTAATCGGGATTGGGAATATCAGGTTAAATTTAAAAAACGAAAACATTTTTTAGATTAAATTTAAACAAAATTAAAATCAAATTCAATTTTAGGGAGTTTTATATGAGGACAAACGGGATGAGCTGCGTTTGTGCGAATGCCCCATGTTGATCGCCATGGGCGACCCGTTGGACGCGAACACGGAATGGGTTTTGTCATACGTGTCAGACAAAGGCTCATACCCCATACTTGGCAAGGACGCTGAAGGACGGTAGGTGTGGTAGATCAATAGCATGTGCCGAATCCGGGAGGCACTCACTGTCTTCCGCAAAAAAATATATTGAAAAATTTTTTAAAATTCGAACTAATACACTAAGACATTTCAAAACCCAATGTTTCAGAGAGCGAATGAATGCACTATTTGTTGGACATTTTGATGGAAGAAAGTTTGAGCCGAGATTTGAACAAAAGATGGACTTTGTTGGTGGCTCTTTTGCGTACCAAGTATTTTGGAGATAAAAATATTTTTCAAATTTTAATGTTTGGCATTCCGCTTTAGGGCTTTTACGACAAACAATCCGGCAGATCGTACCTCATCGGTTGGATCTGTGACATTGGCTGGATCGGCGACAACACCGGGGACCCAAACTTTGACGGCAGGGGCGGCGCAACGTCGCTTACTTTGACTAAGGCAATAATTTTAAATAAAAATTGGTCTCAAATTTTAATAAATATTTCAATTTTTATTAAAAAATAATTTAAAAATTAATTCCTGAGTTATTTAAACATAGCAATCACTTAAAACTCACTGTGTCAGGCGTTAAATAAATGTTGAAAATTTATTTAGGTATAATTAATAAAAGAAATTCAATTATCATTTATATATTATAATTTAATTAATTTGGGTTTATTTGCAGGAATTTGTTCTCTCCAAAAATGGACAATATTTGATGGTCAGACCATTGCCGGAGTTTGCTTCTCTCAGAGAAAAAAAGCAGCCACACATCATAACGTCAGTTTTGTTTTCAGTCTCTAAATATTCGTTTAAAATTAGTCTTTCGTTAAACAATTAAATTTTTTAAATTATCAATTTAATTTAACCCAAAATTTGGCAAGACTCAAAGAAAAAAATTTAATTTAAAGATTAGACAGAATTGCAAATCTTGTGAGATTCGAGCGCACACCGGTTCGGGAGCCCAAAAAAAATTGGTTCTGGCTCCAATTAAATTTGGCAGTCTGGTCTCAGAAAATGTCATTTCTCTGTGACTTATAATGTAACTCTATTTTTAAGCATAAAAAACATTTCAGAAAGGGCCAGGAATTGCATTTGGTGAAGGGTCAGGCCGAACTTGTCTTCGAGTTCAACTGGGACAACGGCCGAGAGGAGACATTTGAGTTGCATTTGACGCCAACCCACACAAATGGCAAGAAATTGGAGTTCCGGATTGACAACAACGGCATCGAGCTAAAGAGGACCTGGTCAGTTTTTTCTGCACAATTTTACGAAAAACAAGCTTGGCTTAGTCCGGATTAATTTTTTATGACTGAATGGATTTTGTTTCAAAATCCCGATCACTGGAATGGATTTTGTTTCAAAATTCTGATCACTGGAATGGATTTTTTTTTCAAAATTCCGATCACCGGTATTAATTAATAAACTCCTGGCGATGTGTTCAGGGTGACAAGCAACAAACGCCTGGTGGTTTACAATGCCATGCCGACAAAAATGCACATTTTTATTGATTTGGACACTGTTGAATATTTTGCGGACGAAGGCCGATGGTCGGGAGCCATTCGTCTGCCTCACGCAAGCCAAGAAAAACGAATTGGAACTGTAGAAGTAAGTTGGTTAAATCAAGATCTGGTTAACCGATCCTGTTTCTAGTGAAAAAAACTGATCAGAATTATTTTCAATAAGCCTCGATTTTAAAAAAATTGTCATTTTCAGCTGAAAAGCGCACCACGGATGCTCAAGGAGGCCAGCATGTGGTATTTGAACTACAAAGCGCACAAATCAACGTACCTTCAGCAATCTGAGAATCGCAAGTCCATTGAAGGATTTGGACCAAATAAAAAACGATGATCAAGAAAATTGTGGGTGGTTGATCAGTGATTTGTTATTTAGCCTAGTGATCTGTTTATATAATTTTCCTGGTGGTGTTTATTCGTTCATAAATTTATTTTGATTATCGATGCAATTGGTTAATAACTAATTAGCCTTCCACCGGATACCAAAAAAAGGAGAAGCAGTCGCAATTTTCCTGACCCTCAATCACTGAAAGATTGCTTTTGCTGTTCTTTTTCTTTCTTTTTCAGCGCCCGATCCCGGTCGGGATCCCGATCTCGACCAATTCTAGTTTGAACCAATTTATGTTCCAAAAAGTGCACATTGGGGATTAATCACTTTTTTCAAACCGACTGACCGATATGGAAATGGCATTTAAGTGTTCGAACATTTTACGGAATCAGCTCCACATTTTTTATAATTCGGCGTTCTTTCATAAATTTATTTGATTATCGATGCAATGCCTAGAAATAGCATTCATTTTGAAAAATGTTTGAATTAGAGCGACTTTTTAGTCACTATAAATTAGAGACCGGACAACCAGACCAAACAAATATTTGTACAAAAGTTTTGGTCATTTTTTGTTTTTTGGTTTTTTTTTTTTGGGTTTGCGTTTTTAATCCCTATTTTGGCACTCTAGCAATATTTTAAGCATTTTTCCGAAAATTCTTAAGAAAAATTCAATAAAAACAAAAAATAATCAAAAAATGCACCCCTAAATGACTTATTTTTCTCTGAACTATTTAAACTTTTTAAACTTGTGAATAAAGAAGTCATTCAACGTAGTTTCAATTCCAATCCGACGAACTTTTATTCTGACGAATATTGCCTTTGAATATTGGATCAAATTTTATTAACATTTTTCGAATTAAAAAAATAAAAACAAAATAAGGACGAAACCCTGAAATAAGGACAAATCTAAGGACATATGCAATCCCTGCTCTAGAAATAGTAGAGACGAATTCCATAACTCGGACACGTGCCGTTTCCGCCGCACATTTAAACTTTATATTTTAATAAAGATATTAAAAAATACATATAAAATATATTTTATAAATATTAAAAAATAACCGCGGCATTTTATTTCTGATATATATAGCAATTAATCAAAATATTCCATATCAATTCCTTAAACACCGCCAATGTATTTATTGATAATATTGACTATATCATAAATTTTATTTTAAAATTATAAACAACCAACCAATGATTAATTTTTACGATTATGCGGAGGCATCTCGGCAACGAGAAATTGTGCGCGTGGCTTCTGTCGTCCAAAGCGGAAGTTCCCACAAAAATTCGAGCGCGTGCGTTCCTAAATTTAACATTTATAGACAGTTTTTGCCCCCAATATAAAAATCTCCCTCTTGATTTTGTCTCGAGGGCCGAGGCAATTATAAATATTTTTATTTGTGGCATAAAATCGAGCAGCGCAAAGCGGCACGGCAACGCGTAAATGTGCACGTGGCTTCTGTCGTCCAAAGCGGAAGTTCCCAAACATTCACAAAAATTCGAGCGCGTGCGTCTTCCGACTTTTGGGGTATAAATACGAAGGATAATGTGAAGAAATGCATTCTTTCTTTCATTTACAATAATTATTTTAAATAATTAAAATGAATTCTTTGCCCGCTATGCTTCTGCTTCTCCTCGTTGGATGCCCCGGCATCAAATCGACTCCAGTGAACGAAAAAGATGCCCCAAATTTGGCACCAATAAAACTAAACGAAATTCCTCGTTTGGCTCCGTTATTGTTGAAAAAAAGCGGTGCCGTTTCGTCTCCGGACTCGGACTCCATGTTTTCGTCCCCATCGGACAGCTCTTTCTCTTTTTCGTCTCGTTCGCCCTTCTCCGAAAGTGACGACCTTTGGCCTCAAACACCGATCAAAAAAAGTGGTTTTGCAGGAATGATTAAAGTAATTTTTTTTGTAAATTAAATTTTTATTATTACGATAGAGGGTCCCCAGACCCCATTTTTGACGGTTTCTTTTACACAAGAACCCCTAATTTAATTACTAGGTATAGAAAAACTAACCAGCTCTTCATTTATATATATTTATTAATACGCAAATTTAAATAATTAAAATTAAGCCTTTGCGCATCGCTATCATTGCACCGCTCCATCAAAGTGTTCCGCCAAAGCCCGGCAAATACTCGGACAAGAGCAACGAACTCATTTCGCCAAAACACGAATTAGACAAAGAGGCCGAGAGGACTGCGCAAATTGTCAACGAATTGGTGGAGGGACTGGTCGCCCGGGGGCATCAGGTGGAATTATTTGAATAATTTGTAGAAATGAACGAAAATATTAAAAACAATATTATGGGATTTTAATTTGAATGTTAACTACTACTGTAGGTAACTTTGTTTGCGTCACCCGACTCAAACACGTCAGCTCACTTGTTCACCGATGCGACATAGTAATCAAATTTTCAATTAATTTGGTTTAATATTAATTAATTAAAAATCAAATTTAAATTTTTAATTTCGAATTTAAGCGGCGCATTCCGCGGCAAACGCGTAATGCCGGGCATCTTCAACCACGCCTATCGCTGGATGTTCGAGCAAGTGCGTCGTCGTGCCGACAAATTCGATGTGCTGCACTTTCACACCTTCGAACATTTGCCGGACATTGACGATTT
>MEIZ01000062.1:0-14282 GCA_001723225.1 Globodera ellingtonae
GAAAAATGGAAAAGTAAGATTTGTTTCACAAAAATACGGGTAGCCGCTCTTTTCCGTTTTCGAAGCAATTACATCCATTGGACTGTATCACATAAAATAAAGTTCATGGGATATAAACGATATTTTGTCGGTTAAACAGTAAAACGCAACAGGCATAACGTCAAAAATGCCAGAAATTTTGAATTTCTTCACGATTTTTTGGAAAAATGCCTAAAATTGTATTTTTCTCAAGAAATGAATCTCGGCCTTAATAATCAGAATTCTGTAATGAATTATCACCAAAATCTCGTTTTCGAGACTTAAAACCCGAAAACCGAGACCCAAAAAAACAGAGAAATTTCTTGACTCGAGACCGAGACTCTCGAGCATCCCTACTCACCACTACGCCACCAGTTCACATGTGAACTCATGGGTCCTAAATCCAATACATACTGAAAATCCTGGTCGGAGATTCCCGGATCAGGATTTTGGGAATGACCAGTATCAGGATTAAAATCCTGGTTTTCCAAGATATCCTGATCCTGTTGCTTCTACGAAAATACCAGGAGTGCCGATAGTCGCCGCCGAGAAAATTTTGAATTTTTGACTCAACTTGTTGAGATTTTCAACCAAATTTAAAAAATGTGGTACGGACCGTATAAGGTAGAAATACCGCAGAGGGAATTTCTGTTTCGCCCAATTTTTCGTTCGTGAAAGGCGGGATTTAAAATAAAAAATCCGCTTCAAAATTTTCTCATTTTGATATTGAGGCAAAAGAAAATCTTCAAAAAATTCGAAAAATAGGACAAAATAAGGACGAAGGCCTACGTTTGAATAAGAGTTTCAATTTTTGGTACCAAATGCGGTTTTTTTGAGGTTGTGAGGTAAATTTTTAAAGATAAAGTTGCTGCTTTTAAGCAGGGTGCGTAACTAAAACTTTTCAAAATAAGGACAGTGAAGGTCAAAAATAAGATTTTGCTGGCAAAAATAAGGACACTTTACAAAATGTTCAAAAATGGAGTAAATCTTTATGTTTTCGCATGAAATGCGCGTTTTTTTTAACCATATTTCTCTACACCAACAATTTTTTTCAATATTCGGGGTTGGAAATTGCTCGCATGGATTTTCGAAAATTTTGGCGATTTTCGCTTTTCAAAAATGCATTTTTTTTTGCGAATTTTGCTTTAGTGGGGGGGGGGGTCGGCGGTGCCGATAGGCGCCGCCGAAAAAATTTTTGAAATTATTGACTCAATTTGTTAAGGGATTTGCAACCAAAAATGTAAAAAATCGGCCTTTTTGAAGTTTTTTAGGAATGGGAAGGGACGGCGGTGCCGATAGGCGCCGCCGGAAATTTTTTTTGATTTACGACTCAATTTGGTAAGAAAAATTGGTCCAAAAATGAGAATTATCCTGAAAATCAGTACAAAATCAGATTTGGATAAAAATGAACGCCATCTATCTAAATTTTGAAGGTTTGTGGCAAAAATTGACTATAACATTACACCAAATCCTCAAAATTTAACTAATTTAAGTAAAACTTTATATTGATTTTGCCTGAAAACCAAAAATAAGAACAAAATAAGGACGGAGGCCTCAAATAAGGACAAATCTTATAAATAAGGACTTTAGCATTTATAAGATTGGCACCCCTCAAATAAGGACAAATCTTATAAATAAGGACAGTTACGCACTCTGCTTTTAAGGCATCTTCAGTGAAAAAAGGGGTTTAATAAACTTAAAAAAGTGTTTCGGAGCCGAGATCAACTCTCTCAACACTTGGACTGCTTGAGTAAGTCGTTCTCAGATATTGGATGAAATCATTTCAGCGTCATTTCCTTCGACGCGCGACGACATTCTCTCACATTGAAACACATATTTTTTTTTACTTATAACAGCATCAGACAACAACAACAACTCTCTCTCTGATCCCCACACCCCGACCGACGATCAATCAATGTCCATGTGTCAGTCCATCACGCGCTTTTCCCTTTCTTTGTTGCGGCAGTACCCTCGCGGAAAGCGTTGCGGAAACGGCGATGGGCGAGCTTGAGATGGCGCATACGGCCGGTGCCGGTGGTGCGGCGACGGATCGACTTGATGGACCTGCACAAACAAAGCCGTGTAAAAAATCACAACTCTGCCTAAGAAATTCCATGGAAAATTGGAAGTTGACTGCCGGAATTTTTTGACTGATTAATAAAGAGGAATGCAAAAACTTAATTAAAGCGGACAGGCCGAACCGGGCAATCATTACCACAACTCGAAATAAAAATGTCATACAAAATGATCGACCAAACTCCGGTATTTTGGGTACCTGATCCACCGATTTTTGTTTGCCAAATTCCATGATTTTTTGCGGGCCCAGATCCACTTTTTTTAGAAATCCGTTGATTTTACGTCTTTGTATTTTTTTTTTGTTGTCGCCGCAAAATACATTTTTCCTTATCCCCCCTCGCTCTCCCGACTCTGTACCATTGATAGGTGCGTTTGCGCTTCGCCGGGTAGCCACACGAAGAGCAGGTGTGCTTTTGGATGTGGTATGAAGACCGGCCACAGCGGCGGCACAGCGTATGGGTTTTGTTGTGGCGCTTGCCAAACGACGACGTCCCCTTGGTCATGTTTCAGGAAATTGTATAAATCGAAAAACCTAAAATTTTGTGACTCCCTTAATTTTTTGTGAACACGCAATTACGATAAAATAAAAATGCATGAGCAATACAATGGCAAAAGAATATAATAAAAAATAAATGCAAAGTACTGCTTGAATGCCTCGTCAAATGACAAGACAACAACAAAAACAAACATAGCAATGTGTAGTCTAACAACAAATTTTGTCCTCCAAACTCAATTTCAATAACAACAATGACATTCAACACAAAAAAATCGGATCGATCCGCCACTTCCTGCCCGTCTTCTTCTGATCGTCTACCACGCGCTGGAAGCGCCCCATGTGTCATCTTGCTTTGGCGGCTCCTGCTGCTGCTGTTGCGGTGCTGCTCCTTTGGAAGTTTCTTTTGTATTGATTTTGTAAATTTTCGACCCAAAAATTGCTTTGTCCAAAGCTTTACCGGAAGAATCAGCTGATACAGCCGGCGGCGGAGGCGGCGCCACCACGCCCGGAGGCGGTGGCACAACCGCCTGCTGCTCGGCGGGCACCGCAGCGGCGGTGTTCCAATCCGACGCGGCAGCCCAATCAGTGATGTGCGGCACATCGAAATCCAGCTTGATCGGCTCCGCCTGGAAGCGGGAAAAAGATGTCGTCATATTTCAAATCAAAGAATCCCTATTTTTGTCTATCAGCACCGGCAAATTCCGTAAAAGGCTAAAAACCAGGGACGTAGCCAGGGGGGGGGGGGNATTCCCCCCCCCCGAAATGAAATTTGAGAAAAAAAAACAAGAGGGGGGACCCTATTGTTTTACACTTTTACAACTTTTTGATCAATTTTCTTAACAAATTGCCATCAAAAATCAAAAAAAATTTCCCGGCGGCGCCTATCGGCACCGCCGGGCCGCTCCTGGCGCTCAAATGGGAATCCCATCTGAGCGCCGCGCTCAGATGGATCAATTCCCCCCTCCGAAATTTTTTTCTAGCTACGTCCCTGCTAAAAACGACCCATTATTTGTCGAAGGGGCTTGGCCCTACCACGCCATGTACAATACAAACATATCATCTGTTATTTTGGACCAAATTTTGTTGAAAGAGCAGGCGAGCTCCCTTTTTTGATCGCGGCTCCTAATCCTGGCTATTTCCCTGTGTACTCTATTAACTGCACCACGTCACCCTATCAAATGGATATTAAATTTTTTTCAAACCTGTCCTCCTCCAAATTCGGGAACAGCCTCCATGGGCTGTGCGCCGCCCCAACCCTCTTTGGCGGTGATGTCCGCCTCGCCCTCCTCGACACCCTCCTTCTCCTGCTCTTGCGGATCGCGGTAGAAGTACAAGTCCGGCATGATCACTTTGTCATCCACAACAAAACCGGTCTGACGACTGATTTTGCCGCGCAGCAGCAGCACTTCGCGCGCCAACAGCCACCACATCAGCCCGATGGAGTGTTTGTTCTGAGATGGAAAATTTTTTAGTGACACAAAACGACATTTCCAAAAAGGTGATCAAAAAAGTGCAGAATTTAACACTCAAATGCCAAGTTATTTCAAAACCCCTCAATCGAAAACTTGGAGCAAAAAAACTAAACGTTCCTTATGCCCATCACAAATAGCATCGAACCTTGTTGTTAGCCGGAATGGCAATGTCCACAAACTCTGTCTCTTATACACATCTAGATGTGTATAAGAGACAGGAATGGCAATGTCCACAAACTCTGTCTCTTATACACATCTAGATGTGTATAAGAGACAGGAATGGCAATGTCCACAAACTTCAGCGGTGAGTCCGTGTTGGTAAGCGCGATCACCGGCGTGTTCACATAAGACGCCTCGCGCACCGCCTGGTGGTCCAACTGCGGGTCGGACACCACCAGCAGACGCGGCTCCTTGAACAACAATAATTTTAAGAGATTTTTGTCACGCCATTTAAAAAAACGACAAAATGATAAGTGACTTTTTATTTTTTAGGAGTTTTTGGATTGAATCTCCTATTGTGCAACAAAAAAAAAATCTTAGCAATTCAACCTTGAAATTCTTTTGAATCTGGTTGGTCAACGAGCCGGGCGTGAAGCGGCCCACAATGGGCATGGCACCGATGTGCGCGGCGAACTGTGCAAAACAAAACAAAAAAATTTTTGTCACCAAACCGGTGCTCATTGTTAGCATTCCCCTAATTGTTTTGTGTTTCTCTCTAAAGCCACAAAATTTGTCTTAATGGCTCCGTAAAGCAAATTTGTTGTAAAATGAAAGGAAAAACCTTGAGGACAGCGCGCTGGGTAATTTGTTGCGAGGAAACGACCACAACATCCATCGGATTTTCAATGGCCGCAATGGCACGCGCAGCGAACAACAACTTCTCCCAAGTTTTGCGGATGTTGATGATGTGAATGCCTAAACATGGCAAAACGTAAATTTATGAATAATTCGATAAAAACCGAATTCGAAAAGCGTTTTTTAAAGAAAAGCCAAATGCTCTCATGTCAATGCGGGAAAAATTCGTACCAAACTCGTGAGTCACAAAATTATTGAAATCTCGGGAATGCCTTTCAGAGTTAGTACCGGTTCGACACGTAATTTTAAAAAGAATGTTTAAGCCTAAATGCCTAAAAGTTTGATGTTAAAGAAACCGTCCGATCGACGCTTCCACACATAATGCTCCATTTGATGGTCCAATTTTTTGGTGCCGACGTGCGACTCGCACACCAAAAATTTCATTGCATCATCGTCCGTCAACTTGAAGACGTCCAGACTACTCGACATTATGGAAACCAAAGAAAATTTTAATCTAAAAAGCAAAAACTTCCATTTTTAGGAAATTAGGAGCCATGAGTGGCTTCTGAGGTGCTAAATGAAAATTTTCAAAAGCCTTACAAAAAAAGTAATAAAATGAACGTATGAAAGAGAAAGGTGAAATGCCAAAATTGGAAAGCGTGTTGACCTTTTTATCCCCCCCCCCACCCCCTTAAAGACCAGAAATTGAAGGCAAATAGGAAAATCAAAATGATTGTTCGGGGATTTGTGCCGTGTATGAGAATTTGAGAATTTCGCTTTCTGTCCACTGACATCCGTCACTCCTTTTCAAAATGGATTAGGGCCGAGATTTATGCACTGAATATGCAAATCTAACGATAGTTCAACCGAAAAGTACACAGTGCACCAATCAATATGCTTCACATTCAGCTCTCATTTAAGCGCTAAAATCAAAGGGCGGGGCTACAAACCGAAAAGTACCGACATTTGGTGTTGAAATTTTCGGATCCGGTCAGTTCGGCGCAGCCAATTCGGCGCGGCCAATTCGGCGCGGCCAATTCGGCGCGGCAATTCGGCGCGGCCAATTCGGCGCCGCTGGTAATTTGGGCATTTTGGCGCCGACAGATTTTAATAATAAAAATTGATTTTAAATAAAATATTTACTTCATTCTAGTTCCTAATGTTGGAAAAAATGTCGTTTACCGGTGTAAAAGGTTTTCGTTCGAATCATATACCAATCGACTCCTCTCTAAGCCTAACGCACGAATCTGCAAAAATTTTTGCGCGGACGCAACTATGAAGAAAGTTATGGCCCTCAAAGTTGGCCAAAAACCATAGGGGGGACCCTTTTGGTCAACATTTTTGGAAAAATTTTTATTCTAAAATGGTCTGAAAATATGTTATTTGATACGCTGATTACGAATTCGTCAATAGAAATAAAAATTCAGAATTTAAAACGGGTTTTGAACCGGTTTAAAATTTAGAAAATTTTAGGAAAAATCGGCTTTTAAGTAACAAAAGCCTAGAATACACAGCGGCCCAATTTTGGGGCTCTAGTTCGGAAAAGATTTAAATTTTGGCTTAGTGGTCTGCGAGCTTTTCAACAAAAAAAGTTTGGTGGTTCGAATCGCTTCCACGTAATTACTATTTTTTGTTGAATTGATTCATCACTTCCCCAAAAAAGTAATACAATAGTTCTATGCGGTCGGGGTCAGTTCGGCGCGGCCCAGTTCGGCGCCGACAAGTTTGAAACGTTATAACTTTTTGCTTATTTGCCTAAACCAAACAATCTTAGTATCATTCGAAAGCCCCATGTCTGTAGATGCTATAATAGAAAAGAGCTAAGCGATTTGACTTAAACAAAGAAAGTTATAGCACCATTAAAAGTTGGCACGAAAAATGGAAATTTTTACACGTTTTAAGCTATAAATTTTTTTTGAAACGACGAACCGGTTAGCTTTACCTTGATCAAAGGTTCATCATACTGAGAGCTTCTGAATGATATCAATTTTGTTTGATTTGCTTACCTAAAAACTAAGTTATGACTGATCGCGCCGAACTGGGCGGATCCGGTTCTATGGGTTGCATACTACTGCAGGGATGCACCCCCAGTGTTACACATTCTCTCTCGTTACTCTAGTGTGTCTAACCGTCCCTCTCACTTTTGCACACTATTTCGTCGATTTAGCATTTTCGGGCATAACCTTCTTGAGAGCTATCCTATCGCTTAGCTCTTGCTTACAAATAGCTTATACAAATCAAGAGCTTTCGAATGGTACTAAATTTCGAACAATTATTATTGCACAATAATTTTCTTTTTGCCATCTAAGAAGTTATAAACAAAAATATGGTGTTTTAATGCTTCCATACAAATATCCAATGATAGATACCATTTCAAATTAGATAAAATCTATTCCTCATTTTGTTCTCAAGAGATGGTGAAAATTTGGAGAGGATCGGTAGTTGTAGAGAAAAGTTCTTAGATCAGAAGTGCGGGACGGTCAAAATAATTATTAAAAAAGGTGAGAGAGAACGCCAAAACGAGAGAAAGTTAGAGAAAGAAAGGAAATTTGTTTAATTCTCTCGCACTCTCTATTTATTGGCACACATCTCGTTTTTTGAGCCGCTGTGAATAATGAAAGGCCGTGTAACGGCCCGCCAACAGCGAGCATGCGATGACGGAGCAAGTAGTGGGGCGAGACGGAGGGCGGAGGAAGAAGTCTGACGAGCGCCACTGGGGGGCGAGCGCGCGGGGACCCGCGGAGCGGGCGCGCGCGGACTTCTTCCGGAGCCCGGAGTCTCGCCCCACCTACTGGCCGCCGTAGTCGAGTGTGCGGTACTTTGGCTGCTATTTTCCACCTTACTGTCTAAATTTTCCCCCTTTGGGCTTCGGATTACTTAAGTGGTTTTTTCCTTAATTTTGAAGTATTTAAACCGGTTCAAAACCCGTTTTAAATTCTGAATTTTTATTTCTATTGACGAATTCGTAATCAGCGTATCAAATAACATATTTTCAGACCATTTTAGAATAAAAATTTTTCCAAAAATGTTGACCAAAAGGGTCCCCCCTATGGTTTTTGGCCAACTTTGAGGGGCCATAACTTTCTTCATAGTTGAGTCCGCGCAAAATTTTTTTGCAGATTCATGCGTTAGGCTTAGAGTGGAGTCGATTGGTATATGATTTGTCGAATTTGAGCGACTTACGTAAACTCCATTTTTACCAAGAACTCTCTACAAATCGCCCTTTGACTCTAATTTGTAAGCTCTCTGACTTTCCGCCGAAGAGTCAAGCTTGGACGGACAATGCACCCTCACCAGCTGCTGATTTTTTCCCCGATACCCCCAAGGCAAACCACCCTAAATATTGCCCCCGAAAAGTTTTTCTGGCTACGGCCCTGCCAGTGGCTCTTTTTTAGGGGGCGCCGACATTTCATCGACGCGACACTTCATCGACGCGGTGGTTTAAGGGGCCGTAGACTCCGTATTTGACTTCCATTTCGACTAATATCGAACCCGGACCTCAAATTTGGATTAGCCCTATTTGACTGGAATTGAAGGGGCGGGGGTCAGTCCCGTCCCACCCACAATTTTTTTGTTTCGGTTTCGGACAGCAAAATTTGATAAAAATATATACCAAAACTAAATTTACAATTTCGAACCTTTTCTTCAACGTTCATCATTTTAGCGTAACAATGCATAATCACGAATAAAAAGTAAGCGAAACAGTGAAAATAAAGGTGTCTGTACATCTTCCACAAGTTGAACACGACGGAGATGCAAATATTGGCGTGCGAACACCAACATCTAGAACCAGATCAACCCTCATTTGATTCTTGATGTTCTTAGGGGAATTTCTAGTAATTACCAAATGAATTCTTGCACATTTTTTGTTTTACAATTGTTCACCATCTTATAAAGTAGAAAAAATGTTGTTGGTGAGATGACGTCGGCCCCTTTTGAAAAATGCATTTAAAAACAAACTAGAAGCATAATTATCTAGCTAAAACGTCAGAACATTCCGGTATGGCGCATCCATTTATTACATTTAACCAATTTTCAATCCTTTGGAGTATTCACACATCGCCTCCTGTACAATTTAACCCGCTCAGAGAGCGTCGCCCCCGCGGCCGATCCCCTGGGGGACCAGCCGACGGTCCTCAACGCCGGGCGATCGCCAAAACTAAGCGACGCCCCCGGCGAGCTTCACGCTCAGGGGACGACGCTTCTGCTCGTCATCGCGGGTGCTTTGGCGAGCAAGGTGGAACCCCCACCGGGAAACCGTACTACAGAAATGATCCTGAGAAGTACAGTCTCAAATTTGAGTGAGTTTGGCTGCCATTGAATGGGCAGGCCAATGAAAATGTTCGATGGGTTGCAAAGAGAGGAAGGGAAGGGATGGAAATTGCGTACTCTCTCGCTTACTCTAACATCCTTTGTCTTTGTGTCTAGCCATCTTTTTCTCTGCACTCTTTCGACGTTCTCTCTCTCTCTTCTGTCGTTGCATTTGTTATGCCTATTGAGAGAATTTGTGTCTACCCAACCATTGACGTTGTGAGAGAAAGATTTGGCCAAAGGAGTGAAAAGCAAAACGAATGTTTCAGGTTACACAATTCAGAACATTTCGATCAAAATTGCGCCTAACAAAAATAAAAAATAATTATTATTCAATAAGCAATAAAATATTTAAAGTTTTAACATTTTTCACAGGAAATAATAATAATTGCAAATTAACATTCAAATTCTTTTATTTATATACATACCTACTATATTAAATGTTTTAAATTCTGATATTTAATTGAAATATGTACAACAAATTGTAGTTAACATGTATCAAAGTAATTAGTAATTACCATCTTTGCACTATCCTAATTTAGTGCGAAAGCTCATACTCTCTCACTTACTCTAACATCCTAGCCATTTTTTCTCTGCTCTCTTTTCAGCGTTCTCTTTCTCTCTTCCGGCGGCAGAGAAGGTGTGTCTGCCCATCCATTGACGAGTCGAGAAAATGAATGATGGCCGTGGCCAAAATAAATAAGACATCGATTAACTCAACTAGGTATACAGAAACGATTAGCATGGCGCCTGCGCAAGGATGGCACACAAATTTATGAAGCGTTCCAAATTTTTTGCGTTTTTCACTAATTCTTCATTAAAAAAAAACAAATTTGTATACCTATTTGTGTAATTATAGGCCTTTAGATTTTTTTTGAATTCTTGGCCATCTTTTTGAATTAATCGTCTCAAAATGCACGACGACGAGCACGAGAAGACGTACATTGCGGGCAACGGGAACGGCAACAAATTGAACCGTCGGCTGGAAATGTTGGAGCGTTTGCTGCGCGCATCGGACGGCGACGGCACGTGCGCGCGCACCAATTCCCTTCGGCAGGCGCTGCGCCGCAACAAAAGTGACATGGCGGACGACACGGCCAAGTCGTTGGACGTGCTGCGCCAGGTCGAACGAGCAAAACCCCCGCAGAGAATTTGAAAATATTTTTTTAAAGCATTTTTGAACGCTTTGAGCTTACAAATTAGCCAAAAATTTTTTAGGGGTTTCTGGGTTTAATTGCAAAATGTTTTTTTGCGGTTTCTTTTACACGGTCGGTCGAGAAAATTTTGATTTTTGACTCAATTTGTTAAGAGATTTGCAACAAAAAATTTTTAAAAATACGGTAATTTTGATAAGTCCGGCGGTGCCACAATCGCCGCCGGGAAAATTTTTTGAATTTTTTGATGGAATTTGTTAAGAAAATTAGCTGCTAAAAATATTATGCAAAACAAGTCCAAAAATTGAACCAACCGGACAAAAAACGGAAATTGCTATTGTTTAACATTTGATGGCATTTTGGGCATTTCTGAGGTCGGACGGTGCCGTTAAAGGATGTTCAAAAAATTTTGTCTAAAAGAATGTAATTTTCAGGTTTTTCAAGCCGATCTCACGGAGGAAATTAAGGTTTTGTTTCCGTTTTTAATTATTGTTAATTAAAAACAAACGAAATTTCAGCAAGTTATTGATCGCTATGTGCGGGCATCGTTTACTCCGGCCTTCGAAAATTTGCGCCGCAACGGAAATGTAAGAAAAAAACTTTTTCCCGCAAAAAATAAAAATGAATCTGTTTATTTTTGGACAAACAAAAAAAGAAAATTTTGGGATTTCCGGGGATTCCCCCCCCTCCCTACCGTCAAAAAATCGTTTGTTGAATGGTCCTTGGCTATGGACGAGGACACTGCCGGGCCTCCCAACAAAAAACAAATAAAAAATTGGAATAAAATGAGGCAAATTCTTAACTAATTTTTGATTATTTTTTTTTGTTAATCGAAAATGGGAAAATAATTTTTTGCTTTTTTGGTTAATCTTTGAAAATGGAAAAATGTTGCTAATTTAAAAATGTTTGAGACCCAAAAAATGTTTGCATTCATTTCACAGGAGGTGACGGAGGCGGACATTGCCAAGCTGTGCGTGGACATTCTGAACGGGGCCAAAGCGGCATTTGTGCCAACGACGCCGACGATGGCACAAGAAATGCCGACAGTGACGGACGATGAGTGTTGCGGCACGGAGGCGAAATGCCGCCGCCGGCGGCGATGTGTGCCCGCTTTTACTGCACTGCTTAAACCGCTGAGCCATCACCCGCAACAGATGCAGCCGCAGCAACAGCAACATCCTGTTAGCCCCCATAGTGATTGAAACATTTTGAAATTTTTTTAAATTTCTTTAAAAATTTATAGAGAAAACTTTTGGAAAATTTGGCGGGGTAAGTACTTATAAAANTATTTGTTAAAAAAATTGGTCCAAAAATCAAAAAAGCCACCACAAAGTTTCTGACCCAAGTTTGTCAGGTCGAGCCGTTGCTGAAGCTGTACGACAGTGACGGGAACGAAAGCGACGGGGCCAGTTTGGCCAGCTTCAACTCGTCCGTGCTCAACATCTCCACCGGCGGTGATCAATCATATTTTGCCAATTTTTTTTGAATTTTGATTTAAAAAATACTTAAAAATCGGATTTGTTGGAATTTCAAAAAAGTTAACAAATTTCGATTTAAATTCCAAGGCTTTTCCGCCGCCGCCGCCGCCGCCGCCTCCGATTGTCGCCAGCAGCAGCACCAGCAGCAACAGTTGAAGCGACGTGGACGGCCCAAAAAGGCGGATATGATGGACACGGGGCGCAGCGGGACGCCGGTGATGAACGGACAGCAGCCGATCAGCGCCGCCGAGGCGATGAAGGCAAGTGATCAGAGCTCGTCAACCAAAGCGATCGGAGAACGCACAAATGAGAAAATTATTGGCATTCACGAAAATTGTTGAAAAAAACATTTCTTTGTCCATATTTTAGTGGAACCCTGGCCGCTTCACCAGCGAGTCGCGCTTTGTGATTGCCTCCAAAGTGAACCGGTTGCTTGGCTTCAGCAGTCGAGGAGGTGAACGAGTTGTCGCTTCGGGGGCAAATTTGGTGCATTCATAAAATGTCCACTCTGTTTTTATTTTTGAATTAATTTTTGATCCGGAATTGACTATTTTTCAAGGCGGCCACTTGTTCAGCGTGTACTCGCGCGCCTTCCGCTACGTGACGGACGACGAGGACCGCGTGTGGCTGTTCCAGCGGGGGCTAACCAAATGGGCGGCCAACGGTGGCGGCAAATTGTTTGTGATGTCGCTGGAGGACGCGGTTGAAATTGCTGAGCTGGAGGGCATCGAGTTAAAATTCAAAAATTTTTGTTTTCAAAATTGAAGGGCAGCAAATCAGTTAGTTGCCTTCTGGGCAAATTCTCGTTTATTTGAAATTGTTAATTCAAAGAATGGTTTCGCATTCTGTACCTTTTCCAGTGTCAATGTGCGTGCCGAACTGCAGCGTTATGCATTCACCGGTCCGGAACGGATGCTGATCAAAATGCGCTCGCAAATGATCGGACCGCATTTTCAGGTAAAGGCAGGACGCACTATGTGTCAGACAGAGAATTTTCGTTAATCCCAAAATTACTTTTAAATATTTTGAAGCTGCGTGCACGCGTGTTGCCGACTGCAAGTGCAGGCGCGGGTGCAAGTGGCGCGTCGATGGATATTGGCGGCGGCGCTGGTGGTAGGCAACAACAGCAGTACGCAGTGGCAATGCTGCACGAGGCGACGGCTGCGCAAGCGGGCGGCTTCGTGCCCGCGTTCCATCTCTGATCAATCGATCGACCAACAGAAGGGGGGGGGGAGAGCAACGGCAGTTGATCAAAAAACATCAATTTGACCAACCCATATTATTAATTGCCCTGTTTATTTGAACATTAGATTTTAACCCACTTTTGTATTTTAGAAATATTCAAATTTTTTCAATACGTTATCCTGAAATTTAATGTGATAGTTTTTTAAAGGTTTTTGAAATAAAAAATTGCTATTAAACATTTTTGACCCATCGTTCAGAGACATAGGTTAGCGGATTGGCATGGTATAAGTCGGCACAATGAATAACTTGACAATCAAAATGATTTTTTTTTAAATTTCGGTAAATTCGATGTTTTATTTCGATAAATTTGAATCGTAAATCTGATTTTTCCACTCAATCTTTGCGACCAAAGTGTCACCAAACTCCGTTCGAGTGTATGAATTGTTGAATTATTTTCAATCTTTATGTATAGCTTCTGAATTACAATTCTTAAAATTATGGGGAAAAGCCAAAACTCCGGCAAAATTCACATGGACTCCCCCCGAGACGCGACAAAAGCGAAATATTTTTGAAAAAACTGTTAAATTAATCGATTAGGATAACCGTTGTATGGACTGTAGTCGATGTTTATGTTTAGGACTTTGCCGAAGTTTACCAAATTTTTATCAAAATATTTTGTCATCGTTTTCCATTCTAAAAATATTATGGCAACAAAAGCATTAGGCTCCTCTCTTCTCGCAGCATCTGTCTCTGTCACTTCCTTTCATTGTCTGCCACTCTCTTAGCTTACTTTTTCTTCACTATTTCCTTGCATTAGGCTCTCTCTGTTAGTATCCCCATTTTTCATTGGAATCAATTCACCAACTACCTACTCTTTATGTGACCTACATACATAACTTGTGTGCTCTGCAGACTGAATGCACAAACGGCAACTACGGGCCTTTATTTTCGTCTTTGTTATTGAATTCTTTTAACAGTTTTATAGTTTGTGTTGTTGGCTAAAATTGAGTTTACGTAAGTCGCTCAAAATTCGACAAATCATATACCATTCGACTCCACTCTAAGCCTAACGCACGAATCCGTAAAAAATTTTTTGCGGAAACTGCGCGCATAGGTACCATTCAGTTCGATTCGTAATTTTAAAAGCCTATATGAGTGATTTAGCCGATTTTTTAATCAGTGGACAACTGAGTCCCCAGTCAAAAGACACTTCAGTCCCGGGCTCATAACTTGCTTTAAAGTGGTTTCCGCAAAAAAATTTTTACGGATTCGTGCGTTAGGCTTAGAGTGGAGTCGA
>MEIZ01000062.1:18746-34223 GCA_001723225.1 Globodera ellingtonae
GGTCAATAAACTGCTGAATGCATGCTCATCGCATTTTAGGGGTTTTTCATGCTGCTGGGCTGCCTATTTGCAGTGTTCGTTCTCTGCTGTACCATCTACGTGTTGATAACGGAGGGGATCAGCAGAAATGGCATAATGGGAATAGCCCTTTGCGCATTCAATTGTGTGTTGGTGCCCTTTAGCATTTGGATTTACCGACTGGTTTGGCTCGCTTACAAGGAGTCTGCAGGGCGAAAGAATATAAAAAGCGTATATTAACTGCTGGCCAGCTGCTGAAACTGGGTTAGCACACGGGACCGGTACTGAAATGTCCGGGCTGGTACTGAAATTTAGTCCCGGGGTTTTCAGTCTCCGTTATAAATGGTCCCGTCAGTCCGGTCCCGGTTTTGGCCAAAAAGTCCCGGTCCCGTGCTAACCTAGTTGAAACTTGCGTCCCAAAATTTCCATGCTGTTCACGAGTTCAATGTTAGTTTTGCGATTCCTTCCTTTATGCTCTTCTACGTCAGTTTATGAGAAATATGAAACATTTTCAAAAACAATTTTTAATTTTACATTAAAAAATGTGAAATAACAAAATTAACGCCAGAATCGTGATCAATCACCGGTCAAACTAACCTCGCCCTGGGGCAGTTGCTTTGTGCCATTGAAATTTTGGGACTGCAAATTTCGAATTATAAAGATCTTTTCAATTGTTTGGAAAGAAAACAATTTCCCCCCAAATCAGGGCCGTACCTTTGGGGAAGACCCGGCAGCGCCTATGGCAATTTTAGCGCGTTTTATCAAGAAAGTTACAATTTTTGATGCTTTTAGAGGAATTTTATTTATATTTTAGGGACCGGCGTACCGATAGGCGCCGTCGGAGAAAAAATTTCGGAAATATACCTGGTTTTGTTAAGGAAATTGTTCAAAAATTTGACCAAAAGCCTAATTCCCACTAAAAATATTGAGGTTTTTCGCGGATTTTGGGGGGAGGGCCCCCTGCCGCCCCCCATAGGTACGACCCTGCCCCCAATATTGACCCAATTACACCATTTTGAATTCACAAGCGATGTGTTTATTTTCAAACTACCAATTGCCATTTATGTTACAACTTTTGTTTACACAATTCCTCTTTCACCAAAATGAAATGGCCAATTGCAAATTCAATTGATTCAATTTTTGGAATTTTGTTCCCTGTCGCCATTTCCTCCAATAAATATTCAACAAAATGCCCAAAAAGCAAAATTCATTTTTATTATCACTTTTATTTGTTTAATTGGTTCTTGTAATTGTTTTATATATTTTAAAATACTAAAAAATGATTTTGAATCCGACGAATTTAGCCAAATTTCATATTTATTGGCGTCCTTCAGGGGTTGGAAAGAGTTGTTGAACCGATAAATATCTCATAAAATCTTTAATTTTAATTTTAAAATTGGGTACACTTATTCAACAATAAAAATGCCAAAACGATTAACATCAATCAACATTGCCGTTAAATGTTTTAGCTATCTTAAGTGGTTCTAAAATTGGTACGACGGTTCCGTACGAAAAATTACGGGTATTTTGTTAAGAAAATTCGTTCAAAAATTTGAGCAAAAGAAGTAAAAAAGCCTTACATTTCTTCATAAAGTCTGCGTTTTTTTCCCAATGATTTCACCAAAGTACTGCTTCACAAATGTGTAAAGTGCTGGCGGTTGTTGTTCAACTGCTCGAACATTGCTTTGGTCGTCCATTCTCTTCACTTCAATTAAAATTGTTTCGAGCAATTCGTACACTTCAAATGATGTCAATGAAAAGTCGGAGAGTTTCAGCACAACTTTGAAGTTTTCTGTGATTTACTTTTGGTTGTAAGATTCAAAAAATAATTCTCACACCAATATGTATATTGAGTGATCTGCTATATATTCTGATATGTTTTCCGGGGTTTGAATAATTTAAATGGAAATTTAAATTACATAAACAATTAAGTTGTCAAAATTAATGACTATACTCTCTCTACCCATTGGCGGCATTTTTTGTCGACAAAATCGCCAATGCATTTCATTCAAGTACAACATAAACAGCTCTAGAAATACGTCATTTTTTTAGAAAAAAACTGACTGAGAAGTAACGAGAAGACGCAAGGCAAATAAAAAGGTCAACATCAAAAGGTGGGCCGCCACTGCCCGGGGCAATGGCTCCCCAGGGCCCAAAATATTTTTGTTGAATTCATTGGCAATATGCTGCTCCATCGATTTGAATGCAATGGCGCCACAACCGACTTTCAAATTCGCGCAAGAGTCTTCTGGATTGCCGTTGACCACCCGAAAAAAGGCAATTTCCTATGCGTATTTAACAAAATTGTAATAAAATAGCAATTTTCTCCTCTTGTCGGGAATATCGTGTCCTTCCTGGTCGTAACTTTTGAAATTGTCTTCAATAAACTGTTCGAATTATGGCTTTATTTTCAAAAATAACTTTAAGCTGGAATTCCGGCTCCAAAAAATGTCCGGAATCCGGCATGCCGCATCCAAAAGTGTCCGGAAATCCGGCATCCGGTTACATCCTGGTGTGCATGCTTACTAGGGATGCTCAAGACTCGAGGCCGAGACTCTCGAGCATCCCTAATTTTTACACCTCTTAAATTTTCGCTGCTGGTGTAGCGTGCGAGAATTCTAAGCACCAAAGAATGGCTGTACCGGTATTTAACTGAGCGCCCACAAGTGGGAGACTGACGGTTAGGGTTTTGTCCGTTTCTGGGATTTCCTCGGCTAACCAAAATCAAAACCGAACGATTCCTACCGAATCGAAACCGATAAGTATTTACAACCCATGGCTGTTTTTCGAAAGTATTGTTTCAGAATCTGTTTTAGAATTCTGAGAGATCACTGCTCGGGTTACATGCCTCCGCTTCTTTGATCAGAAGACCTTGACAATATGTTTATGGTAGTATAAATTGAAATTATTCTCAAGGAAAAAAACTAAAATCTAGTAATTGGCAAGGTCAAAAAACGGGATTCGGGACTGGGACCGGGATTTCCAATTTCTTTCACCATTAAAATTTCCTTTTTCAATTTTTTTTTAATATATGCAACTTTAATTCATTCATTTTCATTCTCTGATGATGAGGGAAGTTTGGTTATTTGCTGGGTGGTATTTGTGGCGATTCTCGTTGATTGACTTTTTCCGATTTGTTTATTTTGACTCACCAATAAATAAAGAAAGTATCAATTCTTTTCATCGTAAAATAATAATATCATTTTGACGAATTCGTTTAGACAAAACTATTTTTAAAGATTTTTCAAATATTTAATCATAAATATAAAAGAGCCTCTCAAATCTGAAATAGTAAATCAAATATTACTGCGAACCCGTATAATAATACATTTTACTGTATGAGTTGAGGTGTACCGTAATCCCTCTTTTAGTAATYAGATCMTAATGAGCTCAAAGTCTTTTAATCCTTCGTTAATTCGCTTTATTATCGGTCTGCAAATCGTTCATATGATTTGTCTGCTATTTTTCTACGGATTTGCACATTATCGAATTTGGGTGCGATGTTAAGTCATTTGGAAAGCAATTTTAATTATTCAAAATTTTGAACGTTTTATTGCAATTGAAATTAAATATAAAAATAACTAAAAAACCAAAACATTTGTTTACCTTTTTTGGCTGTTGGAATGCGAATTGGAAGCCAAACGGACGGCGGCGGCGCATGGCCCGAGGGCAAAACGCGAAATGCCGCCGTTGGAACAGCCAAAATCGGCGGCAAAATCGACTCGCCAAATTGACAATTCGAACAAATGGACCGTACTGGTTGGCCACGATACGATCATTCCGGTCGCCTTTTTATGCGTTTTAGCGGTTTTGGCCCGACCAACTTTTATAAAATCTAAAAATTATTTTAAATTTTGATTTCATTCAAGTAAAATGAGCTGTTTTGTTGGGTTTGAGAAAATATTTAATAGAAACATACAAGTCTTTGGCTACTCATAACGCCAAAACAGGAATATTTTCGAATTACAAAATGCTTAAATTCTTGGGAAAATTAAATGTTTTCATTTTTCTCAATTTGAATTCGAATTTTCAATGATCAACTATTAATTAAAAAATGCAAAACTTTACAGAAGCAAGTCTTCGAGCTGTCTTGCCAGCGCGTGCATCGCTATTGCGCGGAAAAAGGCCAAAAATTGCGCGGCTTCCGTGGCCCCCCGGGCGCCAAGGGTCTTCTGGGCCCCATTGGGCACCCAGGCAAAATATTTCTTTTATTTTTTTTTGAATTTTGACAATTTACAGGTCGACGAGGCCCCCTTGGCCGAATGGGTCCGGTTGGACCGGTCGGAGACATTGGCACGGAAGGCCCACCGGGCAGCGATGGTACATTTATTGCTGTCTCTTATACACATCTAGATGTGTATAAGAGACAGGTATATGATTTATCGAATTTTGAATTTTGACAATTTACAGGTCGACGAGGCCCCCTTGGCCGAATGGGTCCGGTTGGACCGGTCGGAGACATTGGGACCTGTCTCTTATACACATCTAGATGTGTATAAGAGACAGGTTGGACCGGTCGGAGACATTGGCACGGAAGGCCCACCGGGCAGCGATGGTACATTTATTGGGTTGGCACGCCGACCCCCAAAACCCCGACTTTGAGTAAGTCCTGTCTCTTATACACATCTAGATGTGTATAAGAGACAGGGCCAACCCAATAAATACAATTAAATTATTTAAACAATTGTTTCAGGTCGTTGCAATTGTTCCCTGCCCGATTTATACGTACAACGGGTGCCCGTGCCGGGCCCTCCAATTCCGGTTGAAAAATTGGTGCCCGTTCCGGTGGTCGTGCTAAAAGAAGTCGAGGTCACCAAGCTGGTAAGCCTTTTATTTTTGTTGGTTTTCGACTTTCTTTATTTGCTTTTAAATATTTCTAAATTTTTTAATTATTCAAAATTAATTTAGGTTCCGTTTGAGCCAACTCCGCCGGGATTTGCGGTAAAGTTTACACAAAATATTTTACTTTTTTTTGAATTTTCAAACCAATTAGATATTCTTCGAAAGAAATAAAAAGCATCAAATTTAATTGTAACCATATTTAAATTCATAATTTTGCATCATTTATTTTTTATATATATATATACTAATAATACATATTCAAAAGAAATAAAAATCATCAATATTTTGAAATATTTTCAAATTAATTGAAAATGTCATTATTTCCAACCAGTTGATAAGTTGTCCAGAATCTTATTTTTTGATCTTCGATTTCCGAATTTGGACCCCGGAATTTAAAGTCGGGTTGTACAAACGATGAGGTTTTCACCGGAAAGGCCAACATTTTAGAAGGATTCGGTCGGTGAAGGCAACCATAATTCGGACACATCGATTTTAGTGGGAAAAATAAATTTTAATTTTTCCAAAATTGACAGCCTCCCCTCGGCTGGGTTCCGGGCATGGCGATGCCGGACCAGTCCAAAACGCGGCTTTTGCCACCGCCTGCGCACCCGACTTCCCCAAGCCAATTTCGGCACTGGTGGTCGCGCCCATGGCGCCGTCGTTCCACAACCACCACCACGACAACGCCGGCAAGTCCAACACCGCCGCCGCCGCCGCCAACACATTCAACTGGCAAAATTACATTTAAAATTGACTAAAATTATTTAATAATTGTAAAACAAAAATTAAAAATATTAATAAAATTGCACTCAATTCTAAAAATTGCATAGACATTTCGTCAAATGTAACTGTGCCCGGACCGACCAGCCCAAAACCGTACGCCGGGCCACCAATTCTTGGCGAAAATCAGAGAGGCGAATTTTTAACTAAAATTTAAATTTATTAAAAAAAAGGACAGAAATAAATTGATTAAAGAATGTCGTCTGAACGCGGTCGGAATTCCCGTGCTTCATGCCGAGTCCCAATACGGCCTGACTGGATCATGGTAAACATTTAAACCCAAACAAACATTATTTCAAATATTTAATAAAAATAAATTCACCCTTTTTCAAAGGGTCCGTGATTCGATGCCTCGCGCGGATCAGTGGGCAGAAAAGAGGTGAGACAACTAAAAATTTACGGTTGGTTCTCGATTCACCAATCAAAGCCAGCCTGATCACTTTCTGAGTCTGTCTAATCACTTTGTCAGAGTCTAATCAATTGGCAGAGTCTGATCACTTTGTCAGAGTCTTATCACTATCTGGGTCTGATCATTTTTTAATGTTTGATTTCTGATTTAGATGGGTCACTGATGGTGAAGCGTCACCGGTGCTATATGAATACGCAAATGAGCGGGAGTTGATGAACAAAAAGCAGAATATAAAGTGCTTAATTCCTTTGTTAATTAAAAGTTCTAAAAATTTATTTGGCTAAAATTGCTTTCCCTAAAGGTATTATGTCGACTTTTTGGCCTCGGGCACTGGCAGTGCCGTGCACAACGGCTCCTATTTTTACCACCGGCACGGTTCCAACGTTTTGATTCGCTACGATTTGGAGACCAATAATCAGACTCAGAGCGATGCCTTGGGGCCTATCGCATCGTTGGACTGTAAGAGACACAATGACAAAATTTTAAATTTAAATTAAAAAAAATGCTTGTAGAGAGCAATTCAGCAGCAGAATGGGAATGATTTTTAGTCAAAAATTTTAAAATGCGATTAAAGCAATTTTAGGTCCTTGGAAGCCGGACCAACCATTTACGGTTTGTTTCCGTTTTTTAAAAGAATTTTGGTGCCATTCGTTTTGAAAAGGCGTGCAATGAAAGTGTTCGTCACCCGTGGCTTTACAACAGAACGCACAATTACGTGGATTTTGCCTTTGATGAAAATGGCGGTTGGGTGCTTTACATGCGGCCCGAATCGCCCCGATTGGTGATCAGCAAGATTGAGGAGGTCCAAACATTTTGTTTAGCTTAAAGTAAATTTATTTGAATTTTCAGGAGTTTTTGTCTTAGGAATATTTAAGTTGATTTAATGCTAAAATAAAAATAATTATCTCAAATTTGACAAATCTTATTATTAAATAAATGGATTTTAAGGATTTTTATGCTGTGAACACGTGGGAACTAGACGTGAATGGAACGGTAAAAATATTAAAAAATGGGTCTAAATTCAAAAAAAACCCCCAGGACCTCGCCGACGCTTTTGTAATGTGCGGCGTCATTTACGGCCTTGAAAGTGGCACTGAGCGTGACACGTACATTTCGTACGCCTTCGATTTGTACCGAAATGAAAGTAAATTAAATAATTGTGGGCAAATTAAAAAATGTTTAATGGCCTCAATTTTGGCATTTTTATACAATTTATGGCCATACCTATTTAGCATTTTACATACAATTTTATGGCCATATTTGGCAATTTTATCCAAATACAACCGGGCCCTACATGTTACTCACAAATGTTCCATAAAAGTTAAAATTTCTGCAAAATTTCAAAAGGCATTTTCATTGACGTGCCCTGGTACAATCCGTACAGAGGGCTCACTCAGCTCAGCTACAACCCGGTGGACAGCCGCCTGTACTTCTTCGACAACGGCAAGTTGTTGAGCGTCAATGTGCGCATGGAGGAGCCCGAATATTATGACGAGCAGTCCGAACTGCTCATGGGCAGCGGATAAAATGATTTGAAATGGGACGGACGAGAACGAAAGGAGTCGTTTCAAAAATTATCGCATTTCTAACGAAATTATTCCAATATATTTTAAATAAATTTGTGCCAATAAAGTCGACTAAAACCGTATGTAGACAAAATGTCCGATCGCTTGGAAAATGACAAAAGGTCCGACGGACAAAATGTCCGGTAGGCCAAAAATCGGACAAAGTCACCTGCCGTCGCGGAACGATTTATTTTTTGGGCCTAATTTATTAATTATGWCCATATCTGTCAGAAAACAATTATGATTTTCGTAATTTAATGCAATATTTTGGAAATTGAATTTTCTGAACCCGTTTCAATAACCGATTTAAATATTATAAAGGCTTTTTTGACGTTTTAAGTGAGCGGACACTTTGTCGTCGTGCCGACTAAAACTAAATTTTAGATTAATTCCACAAGCTGTATTCATTTTGATGATTGGGTTTTCGGGGTTTGCACATCCAGCTTCGATATCTTTCAGCACTGATTTTCTTTTCATCCTTCACATGTTCCTTGGCCATTTTTATGACAAAATGATGAATCCGCCGTTAATGCGGAATTAAATGGAGGAAATGTAAATTTTTCCAACCAAAGACTACATAATTTTAAAAAAAAGAAATCGCGTGCAGGCGGGTTTGAACCCCAAATCGAACATCGATGGATGCGCTTTAACCACTGCGCTTTTTAACACGGCAAAAGGGGTCATTTCTAAATGACTTTTCAAATCGATGTTAGGCAAAATATTCTCATTTTGTACTGTGAAAAAAATCAAAAGAAAGTATTTATTTCACACATTTTGTTCTTTTCTAGAGACCGACATTTTGAAAAATCCTGGATCTGGATTTCACGAAGGTCTGGATCTGGATTTTCTGGACAAAAATCCAGACGCAGAAAATCCAGATCGTCCGAAGCCCCCGTTGGATCTGGATTCCTGGATCCAGAAAATCCAGATCGTCCGAAGCCCCCGTTGAATCTGGATTCCTGGATCCAGAAAATCCAGGTCGGTCTCTATTCTTTTCATGATTTTCACTATATGAAAACAGTCACGCTAAAAATCTAAATACAAAAGTTTTCATTTGCCTTTTCTCTCAAAATCATTCAAAACAAAATGTTGTTTTGGAGTCTCTCTCTCTCCCAAATTCGCTGCTAATAGTCGGGTTTCGGGGTCCGGCAATATATCGGGGGTCGGCTTTTCGGCGGGGTCGAAGAAGTCAGGGTTTAAAACTCCAAAATTCTTAAGGATGGTTGAGGATTTGGTTAATAAAATTGAAAAATGACAATAAGTCCGGGCTCCCCTCAAAACACTTAAAAAGCCACCTTGGGCATAAAACAGGGCTCGGATCTTAAAATTTTTAAACACCGCAGAGGCGCATTAAGAATGCTCATTTAGTACCTAAAGCCGCATTCGTCATTTCTTCATTATAACCACAAAATTTAAGTAACCATAGCTTTATTCGTTATATTTCCAGTTGCCAACAATCGACCTAAGCAACTTCCTTCACAAATGAGCATTTTTAGCGATTTTACATCATTTTTTTGCGCGCGAATCAGGCATTTTTGGTGGAAAAGGGAGGGGGTCCGGCGGTGCCAATAGGCGCCGCCGGGGAAATTATAATTTTGATTCAATTAAAATTCCTGATGTGATGGCCATCTTTAGGGGTGCATTTTCATCCCCCCCCCCTGCCGGGGATAAGAATGGACAGAGATCCCCGGTTTTCCCCGTCACCCCCCCCCCGGGACCAACTAAATTGACGATACTACCAATTTTTTAAATTACAGAATAAGAAATTACGCATTCATTCAATTAAGAAATCATTTTACTATAATTGTGTGCTTCACCTCAATTGTTCAAGAAATGAAGTTTGCAAAATTTGTATTGTTTTCGCTACTTTTGATGATCTTCATTATTTCTGATGGAGCCAACGCAGGAGGTTGCTTTAGTAGCACCAACCAAAACCAAAACGCTGGANAATCCACCAAATGCTGCATCATTTGACCATCCATTTGCCCATGCGCCATCGTGGTAATTGCTGAGAAAGGAGAAAGATTAAAAAAATGTTTAATCCTGTCTCTTATACACATCTAGATGTGTATAAGAGACAGACTTTTAAATATCTCTTTTGGGGAAATTTTTTTCCTTGAATTGGGCTAAAATTTCACTGAAAATTAATAAAAATTCAATTAAGCAAATTATACCCCCCGCCGTTACCAAAAAATCCGGCGGAGGCCATTAGTCCGAAAACCGCGCCATCTCCCCGATTTCCCCATATTCAAATTGGTGTCCGTGGCTTATCTTGGCGTTCTGTTTTTGATGAGACAGCATTGGCAATGTGCCATAATTGTGGAACAAATTAAAGGGGAGTATGAGCGGACTGAATGTCACAAATTCCGCAAATATTTCGACATTTTGTATGAATATTTATTCGGAGTCTACGTCGGAGGAAT
This sequence comes from Globodera ellingtonae, assembly GCA_001723225.1. Lineage (NCBI taxonomy): Eukaryota > Metazoa > Nematoda > Chromadorea > Rhabditida > Heteroderidae > Globodera > Globodera ellingtonae. The sequence goes on from MEIZ01000062.1 coordinate 28,784, forward strand.
AGGTAATTTTTGCATTAATTCCTTAGATTTTGAAAAGTATGAACGGGTTTTCCGTAAACTTGAAAATTTCGGAATTCCCGATCCCGGGTTACATTTTTTGGGATCGCAATTCCCAAAAAGCTCTTGCGGACTTCAATTTTATTTATTCAAGATGTTGACTCAATGCATGCTCAACGGCTTCCCGCAGTGAAGCAATTTTCAAGCTTCAATTTGGTGAAATGACTTATAATGGAACATTATTTGGTGTTATAAAAAGTCTGAAATCGGGATTTACTGGAATAATGGCATAAATTACAGAAGAAATGTTTGAATGATTCTCTCTGCTGCATTCCCAGTCGCTTTTATACGGCTTGACTTCGTTTTGCAATATTTCATGGAGTATGATTAATGAAGAGAGTAGCGGGGATATGTGAGACAATGTTCGGTGAGGTAATGCGAGAGAATGCGTTGGCATTTGCGTAAAGCCAAAATTTGGCGTTGGCATAAACGGCCTGGGCTGTTAAGTCTTTAGGATGTTTATTTATCATTAAAAATGAACCAGATGGATCAGTCGCTTCACATATGCAATGTTTTGACTGCGAATGTTTGAGATACTTTGTCGAAGTTGATCGGTGTCCGGATAATTTGACATTTTGGCAGTGGGACATAAAAATTTCTCCGGTGGCGCCTGTCGGCACCGCCGGACCCTCCACTCTTACGTAAACCAGTTTTTTCCCTGAAATTCCGAAGCAAAATTCATAATTTTTCTAAAATTTTTTTGATGAATAACAAAAATTTTTTCTCGGCGGCGCCTATCGGCACCGCCGACCCCACCTCCACTAAAAAGTAAAGCATAATCTCAAAAAAAAAAGAATGATAATGATAAAATTGAATTTAAAGACAATAAGGAAAATATTTTTGAATAACAAAAAAAAAAAGTCCCGGTCCGCTCAACCCTACTTTTGGCCATCTTTCTCTCGACGTCAATGGTTGGGGCAGACACAAATTCTCTCAATAGGCATAACAAGGGAGAGAGAGAGAAAGAGAACGCCGAAAAGAGTGCAGAGAAAAAGATGGCTAGACACAAAGACAAAGGATGTTAGAGTAAGCGAGAGAGTACGCAATTTCCATCCCTTCCCTTCCTCTCTTTGCAACCCATCGAACATTTTCATTGGCCTGCCCATTCAATGGCAGCCAAACTCACTCAAATTTGAGACTGTACTTCTCAGGATCATTTCTGTAGTACGGTTTCCCGGTGGGGGTTCCACCTTGCTCGCCAAAGCACCCGCGATGACGAGCAGAAGCGTCGTCCCCTGAGCGTGAAGCTCGCCGGGGGCGTCGCTTAGTTTTGGCGATCGCCCGGCGTTGAGGACCGTCGGCTGGCCCCCCAGGGGATCGGCCGCGGGGGCGTCGCTCTCTGAGCGGGTTTAAAATGTGAGAAAAGGTAGTGTGGGAGGAATCCAATTTTGGTGGAGGTTTATGTTTTGAAAATCCTTTAAGGTGCCATCTGCTGAAGAGTAATAGTAATTCGTAATAAACTTAAGTGCTTTTGTATCCACCGACAGTCGAGATCGGAATTTTTGGAAAACCCGATCCTGACTAGGGAAGGTATTCAGGTGACCGTGGGACTTCGGGATGATTTTGGTATCAAAAAATAGCTAATTTTCAGGAAAAATTTTTAAGACATTTTTTAGCTGCTAAATAAGCTCCGGCGGGGAGATATGAGGCTTTAAAGTTTTCAAAACTCATTAAATTTCTCAATTAATGGGAAGCATCCATCGGCTTCGGTGACGCAGTGCCTCTGCGCGCCATTCGCTTTTTGCCCTGCAGGGGTTCAAACCCCGTTTGTGCAATTTTTTTTAAATTTTTTTTTCTTTAGAAGCATCGAATTTTTTTGTTAAACATTGTTTGGCACTTCTACCCAAAAAAGCGTTTTTTGAATCGATTGAAATTTTTGAAAAAAAAAAATTTTTAGAACCCAAAAGGGTCCCCCCTATGGTTTTGCGACCTCACTTGAGAAAATCTTCTCTTCTTTCTATTCGTTAAAATCGTCAAACCCTAGTCTAAAGAAGTGCCAAACAATGTTTAACAAAAAAATTCGATGCTTCTAAAGAAAAAAAAAATTGCACAAACGGGGTTTGAACCCCTGCAGGGCAAAAAGCGAATGGCGCGCAGAGGCACTGCGTCACCGAAGCCGATGGATGCTTCCCATTAATTGAGAAATTTAATGAGTTTTGAAAACTTTAAAGCCTCATATCTCCCCGCCGGAGCTTATTTAGCAGCTAAAAAATGTCTTAAAAATTTTTCCTGAAAATTAGCTATTTTTTGATACCAAAATCATCCCGAAGTCCCACGGTCACCTGAATACCTTCCCTAGTGAGTATGCAAAAAACCCAATGTTATAAATTTAAATATTTTATTTTTATAGCTAGAGAGCGGATTTTTAGGGACTAAAGGTGAAATAGGGACATACAATAATAGGGACTAAAAACCCCCAAAATTTTTGCTTTTTAGGGGATTTTCAATTTTGATTTTAGTGCATCAAATAACATATTTGCAGACAATTTTAGAATAAAAACCATGGGTTTTCGGCCAACTTTGAGTAGCCATAACTTTCTTCATAATTTTTTCGGCAAGAAATTTTTGCGGATTCGTAATCAGCTCGACGAGAGGAATATTTTTATTCGGATCCAAGCCATTCCCTGATAAGATACAAATACCCAAATTTTTACGGTGCTCGAATGTCAGTTTAGGAGCAGTTTTTTTATCGAGAGTGGGTCAGTCGATTCGATTTCTTAAAAAAGTTATGTCTTAAAAGGTTCTATCGCTTTTTTTGTGCCATGATTAAGCGCCCAACTCCGGCGGGAACGGGACCCACACGGCAAAAGTACGCGATTCCGTTCCCGTTAATTTGAGCCCAACGCGCTTTTTAACGGTTTAACAAGAACAGGAAAAAGGCGGGGTCGTTTTGGGTTGTTGAGGCTATGAAACAATTACTTTTGTTTAATGCGATGACAAAACTTGCAAATTAAAAACAAATTGGCTATCATATCATTATCGATTGATCATGTTCAAATTGGGTATCATTATCGATTGATCATGCCCAGATCAGTGCCAATGATCCGTGTGGTCCTCAACAAATCCACCAAATGCATTATTTGCAAATCCACCAAATGCTGCATCATTTGACCATCCATTTGCCCATGCGCCATCGTGGTAATTGCTGAGAAAGGAGAAAGATTAAAAAAATGTTTAATCATTCTTTATTTTAATTTGAATTGTTGAAATAAATCTGAAAAAAAAAATTTCCTGGTTAAGCTAGGCAACAGATTTTTAATTTCAGAAAGTTATGCTTTCAAATATTTCATTTTGTTTAACAGACGGCCGGACACTAACGACAAATTGTCACCGTCGTAGAGTGGAAAATTTCAGCGGGTACAGCTCCCGGAGCGAACATTTTGCATGGCAATAGTACAGATACACGCCGACCAGCTCGTCATTTGTCAACACTCCGGACGGAACTGTCAAAAGCGAGAAGTTCAATTTTGATAGTGCCAATTTTGGAGTTGGATATTTTAAAAAGAATAAATAAAGTTTTGTATTTAAAAGTTTTTCAAAATATGCACCAATAATATCAGTAAAATCCTCTTGTGGCATGCGCGCAAAACGAATTTTGAAAAGTGCCGGGCCGAGCATTTCACGTCGATTCTCCGCCGAACCCTCTTTCCCATTTCGGCGGCATTTTTCGTCCGCCCAGCGAAGTGCCTTATAATTTATTATTAATTGAGGAAATTTAATTGATAAAAAAAGGAATATTTATTCTTTATTATAAGAAAAGTTTTTACGGCATCCCAAATTGTAAGTTCATCGACCATCAGCTTGTTACGGTCCAAAATATCGCACAATAATTTTTGATCAATTTGCAAAAACGCTTCTGAGAAGATCAAAGTGGCCGCCTTCCTGTCGATGTAATCCAAACAATTGCGAGCAAAATCCTTAAATATTATTAAAAATATCGCTTTATTCCGGGGTTTTTGAAGCCAGAATTAGTTTATGGAAAAGAAAAATTTGCAAATATTTATTAAAAATTGCGAAAATTGGCCCACCTCTTCTCCAAGAACGCGGGCCTGCTSAATSGARAGGAAAACATTGCGCAGTRCACTTTTGGGAAAGTTAACACACGCTTTGACCAGTCCGGACACGTTATATTTATTGGCTGAAATTAAAAAGTATTTTATTAAAATTCCCAATTTCAATACTTTTAGGAATATTTATTTTCAAAAACAATGCAAATTCTCTTGGGCACTAATTCAGCCATTTTTATTGAATTTTGTCAAAAAATGAATGAATAGAGAAATTGTGCCGTGGCACAACAAATTAATAAAATTTTACCCGCATAAAGCACATCGAACACATTGTCTTCACTGATTCCGCTCGAATCGTCCGCATAAATGAAGTTGAGCATCGCCTTGAACGCCCCCACCTCCACGTCGGGCACCTCCACGGGATTAATCTCTTTCAAATGAATTAAAATAATTTTATTTAATTTTTAAACAAATTTTAAGTACCGGTTCCAGCGGCGGCGGCCTTTGAATTTTGGGCATCAAAACGGAACATTGTCTCGAATACATCGGAGGCCGTCCCCAGGATCGTTTTATGTGCTGGCAGAAGCTTAAACATTTCAAAACTTAAAAAATTAGACACAAAAAATGAAAATTAATTTTTGAAATAATGAGATTATTCAATCGCCCCCAAACTCGCCTCCTTTTTGTCCCCATCCCCMACCAAAAGGTAAACATCCGCGCCGTTGCCCGTGCTCAGCAAATGCTTCATYCGACCAACCAAAGAATCCGATTTTGGCATGATTTTTTTTGTCCGAAACATTTTTTTGCTATTAAATACTCAAAATTTCAGATCAGTGAAATTTCAATTTTATCTAAAAATAAAATTTACATAAATAACAACACAATCGCCGCCCAATAAAAAAGAAGAAAATGAATTGAATCGTTAATAGGATAGTCTTAAGCCTTGTTACGGCGGGAAAGGAAAGAAAAAGGAATATTAAGCGAGACAACTAGCTGAAGAAATAGTACTCCGACTACGAGAAAAGAAACGAGAGAGCAAAGAGAGAGAGTGTAATTTCCACACATTTTCTCTACCATCCCTTCCCCCCTTTGCTCCCCATCGGACATTGTTGGCTTCTCATTGAAATTGTTCCTCTAATTGGGCGGCGGCATTCGTTTTTGATCTTTGATAAAACAATTTCATTTGATCGCAATTTAATGAATTTATTTTAAATTTTGTAAACATTTCGCCAATTTTGGAGCAAGCAAAAAAACATCAATTACGACCAAAAAACTTCATTTTGCTATAGCTCAAAATGTAAGCGAAATTTCGATGTTTTTTGCGTGCGCTTTTCTCCAATACTTTTTTTAGGAGGGGGGGGGGGGGTCAGAAATAT
>MEIZ01000062.1:44605-93177 GCA_001723225.1 Globodera ellingtonae
AAATCGGGAGATTTCTTTGGCATCCGGTTACACAACCCCGGGCCCCGACCGACCAGACTTGGAGCAGTTTATTTCCAAAAAATTGGGGTCCAAAACAAAAAACCTTGTCAGTTTGTTCGGCCAGGACTTTGGCACTCCGCGCCTTCCTCAGCAATTCCGCGTTTTCGTCGTCCCGTTTTGGTGGCGCAAAACGTCTCAACGGATTGTCAAAGGGCGAACGGACCAGCGGCGGCCCGCAAAGAGAATTACATTCTTTAAAAAGCGGAAAAACTTTTAAATTATTTTTTACCCAAAATTTAATGCCTTAAAAATAGGTTTTGGTGTGTCGCCTTGGCTTAGTTTCGGACGATTTGCAAAAACATTGATATTGCCTATATTTTTCATCAAAACTTGATGTTCGGTAAAAGGAAAGCTGGTGCCCCCCCCCCATTTTCAAAAATCAATTTTTTGTAAAAAAACAAACAATCAAACGAATTAATTTGGCTTTTTAGAGGCAATGGTGCAGAATTAGTCTCCCTACAAAATTTTTTTTTTTATTCACTCTAAATGTGGATTTTCTAAGATAAAAAAATACGTAGATCACGAATATGACATCAGATTAATCATCTGACATCGTCTAATCTATGATCTCAACATCTAAGATTTTTTTTGAAAAAAATCAAAGTCGCTAAAAAGGTGTCTCTAGGGGTATTCGAGGCGTAGAACCCGAATCTGGCCTTTTTGTTGTGATTTTGTGCTTTTTTGAATGATTTTGAGGCAAAAATTAATTTTTGAAAAATTTTGAATTTCCGAAAATTGTTCGAATTCGGGTTCGGGGTTCGGTATTGGTTAAAACAGAGGGCAGATTCTTTTAGACATCAGATTCGAATTCTAAGCATCAGAAAACCCCAAAAACGACTCGACTTTTTTCATTATTTTACGGTTCGGTAACACATCGATAGAATATTCCGGCCCCCGGGTTCCGCACCAAACGGGGCGAGGCGGTTGGGGAAGGCTTGGGGATTAACACAAAAAATGTACTGCGAGTAGAACTGCAGCGTCGGGCGAACATTGTCCACATCGGCGCGATGGGCGTCTGCATAGATTATGATGAACAAAGTAAAGTTTAAATAATATGTGACTTAAAAAAAAAGTTATTTGAATAAGAAGAACACGCATGTGGTGGTTGTGCCGTGCCGTTCATGTCTTCTCATATTTTTGCCATATTTTTACCAAAATTTGTCATTTGGAAGTTTTGACCGCTGGAGACATTTGACATGACGCAAATGTATTATGGCACAAAAAACAGCGATTTTTATTTTGAAAAAGACGAATCGTCAAGCTTTCACACGATAAAAAGGCTGGGGTAGCCCTAATTTGTAAGCTGAAGGGAAAATATGGATCATATGGTCCAGACTTAAAATCAAACGAAATATATATCAATCGACTCCTTTCGGTCTGCAATGTAAGAATCCGGAACAAATTTGCGTCAACCATTCCCTGAAGAGTTACAGGCCCGGGACTGAAGTGTCTTTTGACTGGGGACTCAGTTATCCACAGATTAAAAAATAGGGAAAATCACTCATATTGGCTTTAAAATAGGGTTGGGCCACCGCGTGCGGGGTTGGGAATTGCGGGGTCGGGGTTTTGCGGGGCAGGACTGTCGGGGTCGGGGTTACCCAAAATCAGTCGGGGTTGCAGGGTTTTCTAAAAATTTTCTTCAAAATTTTAGGTGTCAATTTTTTTTAATATTGAAAAAATTTAATGGGTAACTGAAAAAGCTAACATTTGACCCGATAATTTTTTTAAAAATTTCTTCTTATAGAAGAGAAGGGAAGCATCATGGATGTAACCGAATGCCAAAAAAATGTCCGGTCAACCGGAATTCCTAACCCAAAAATGTCCGAAAAATTTCAATTTTGAAAATTAACCAATAATAATTAATTCGGGACCGGAGTCCGGCGGATTTTTCCGGGTCCGGAATCCGTGTTTTTGCCCCTTCCGGATTTTTTCCGGATACGGATTTATCCGTAAAAATCCCCCCGGCAAATTTTTAAAAGTGAATTTCACCCACCCCTATAATTAATGCAGCTTGCAGTAAGTTTCTTAAACCTCTTTGAGGATCCAACGGCGCCGNAGCAAGGTGGAACCCCCACCGGGAAACCGTACTACAGAAATGATCCTGAGAAGTACAGTCCCAAATTTGAGTGAGTTTGGCTGCCATTGAATGGGGAGGCCAATGAAAATGTTCGATGGGTTGGCAAAGAGAGGAAGGGAAGTGATGGAAATTGCGTACTCTCTCGCTTACTCTAACATCCTTTGTCTTTGTGTCTAGCCATCTTTTTCTCTGCACTCTTTCGGCGTTCTCTCTCTCTCTTCTGTCGTTGCATTTGTGATGCCTATTAAGAGAATTTGTGTCTGCCCAACCATTGACGTCGAGAGAAAGATGGTCAAAAGAGTGAAAAGCAAAACGAATGTTCCTTCGATTTTAAACTAATCAACAAATCACAACTGCAACCACCATTTTAAAGGGGAGGCGCGAACGCCGTCCCCCACACTCAAAAATTTAGCTGTGGGCCTATCCCCTGTCTCTTATACACATCTAGATGTGTATAAGAGACAGGATTTACAACCAAAATTTTAAAAAATATGGAAATTTTTGAGGCTTCTTAGGAATGGGAGGAGCTCAACGGCGCCGATAGTAGTGCTGCACGAGAGTCTTGATATCGAGTATCGACTCGAGAAAAGTCTCGAGTTTTTTGGGTCTCGGGCTCGAGTCTCGAGGTAAAGTATCGGGCTCGGGCTCGAGTATTGAGAAAGTTTGGGTCTCGTGCAGCACTAGCCGATAGGCGCCGTCGAGAAATTTTTTTAAAGATTAACAATGTTTGTTACGAAAATTGAAGCAAAATTCAGAAAGATGTATTCAATTACATTTTTTGCGCGCATTTTAATTAAAATATTTGAAAATTATTAAAAATGTTTCTTTAATGAAAGAACGAAACGACAAGAAACCGAATAAAAGTGAATAATGGCTAGCTCTCAAGCGGATTCAAACTTACACGAACAAGTATGCGAATTCTGATCGATATACTCCAAACAGCGTCGAGCGAATGCCCAAAATAAAATGCATTATTTTGAATATGCGCAAAAAACAAGATTTTATTTTTTCATTAATAAACAAAACAAACTTTGACGACTTGTGATTTAAATTAAAAAATTCCCGCGAAATTTCCCTACCTCTTCTCCAAGGAGACGAGCCTGGTCAAATGCGACAAAACATTGCTCAACTCCGGACACATCATATTTTTGGCTGAATTATTAATAATAAACCAATTCATTAATCACAATTAAATACCCAACAAATTGCCTCTGTTTAGTCCGCTCAATCGTAAGTATAAATGAAGTGAGCATCGCCTTAACGCGCCCACCTCCACGGGATTAATCTCTTTCAAATGAATTAAAATAATTTTATTTAATTTTTCAACAAAATTTTCGCAGCCCTTCCTGTGGCTAAAATAATTTATAAAAATTTTAAACAAAATTTTCGCACCCTTTCGGCGGCGGAGGCCTTTGCATTTTCAGCGTCAAAACGGAACATTGCCTCAAAAACGTCGTAGGCCGTCCCCAGGATCGCTTTATGCGCTGGCAGAAGCTTAAACATTTCAAACTTTAAGCAATCGGACAGAAAAAATTTAAAATTTAAGTAATGAAAATAAACAAATTATTTGAAAAAATGACGCCCTAATGACGTCCATCATGTTAGATACTCAAAAACTTTCCTTTTCGATCGGAGTGATCAGCATATTGGGGAACAGCTTGCCAACGCGTGTATTTGCATATGGAATGTCTGAGAGGCGCTTTTGTGTCGATGGCATGGCAATACCAATTTTGGGGCGCGTAGCTGGAGGCAAACTTAATTCTGCACGGGGAACCATTTCAATAACGCTCACGGACCAGGGATGTAACCGGATTCCGGAGTTTTTTGGGAGCCGGAATTCCGGATCCGGACTTTTTTTGGCAGGTTACATCTTTGATACGGACAAATTCACTGATCAGAAGAGTCAACCCCGCCCAAATCGAATTTGTTAAGTAAAGCGGCCGCGGGGCCCATTGACCATTTTACTTTCTCCCTCATTTCCATTGTTTAGGTTTGTACCAGCCGGGGTGGAGCCATATCCCCTCCGGCGAACGTCTATTTTATCCATTTCTCCCTCCCCGGAGTTCCTTTTGCTTCCGGCATTTTATTCTCAATTTCCTTCCAGCCATAGTGCCTTCGAATGATGGCATGAATGCTTGAGTTGGTCAAATAACCAAAAAGTTATAACATTTAAAAGTTGTCGGCGCCAAACTGTCCCCAACCGCTCAGTGAGGCTTAATTTTCTTTTGTTTTCTTTCTAAAGTGTGTTTCTCATTTTCAAAAGCGATTAAATAGTTTCTAAATTGACAGAACTAAAACAGAAAAAACGATAATTCTGAAATTAGCTATAACATTTTGCTTCTGTTGAGAATTTCAAATAGGTAAAAAGTACAAATAGACTTTGCACCCAGCCATGAACAACTTTCTAACCTCACTTTACTTTTTTTTAGTTCATGAAATAAGGGCACTAATACTAATCGTATTTCAATGAAATGACTCAAATTTTCATTGAATCGATTATATGAAAAAAGGAAGTAAATGTTTTGCTTAAATCGAAAAATGTTGCCACCATTCAATCGGTTCTTTACCTCCCAAATCGGGCGTTGTTTATGATAAATCCGTTTGACTGCCAAACTCTGAACGGGTTTGAGTGGGTAAATGTCTGGGTCATGCGCCCAAATATTTTTGTTGTAACAACGCCAACCAACTCAAAATATTTTCAAGAAACGCTGAAATTGCTGAATGTGAGAGGTAAACAATTTTGGCCAAAATTAATGGCAACAATTAAAACAGAAATTGCTATAAAAACCCTCTGAAAAGTGTCAATTCGCATTCCGTTTGATAAAAAAATCCAAAAACAACCAAAATCACTTACCTAAAAGTAATTTTTCTGCTCAAATAAAATGTATTCAATGAGCTTTTTCGCTATTGTGTTGCTCGTCGGCGCCATGTTCAGCATGAACGAGCCGTGCGATGCACACGCTGCTGTGCGCGTTCGCCGTATGCTTTTTTTAATTCGAATTTTTTTTTGAGGTTTTGCTTTTTTAGGTCATAGTGGCGGCTCTACCGGCTTAGGCAACCAACATGGCGGTGGGCTTGGCCATGGCGGGCATGGCGGCGGCCACGGCGGCGGACACGGCGGCTCAAAAAGCGGCTCACACAGTGGCGGAGATTGACATATAATTTTAGTCAACGAAATGATCAATAAACAAGAAAATTGTGTCCTTTTTAGTTTATTTTAGTTTTATGAATAAAAATTCATTTAAAAAAATATTTGCATGGTCTTCCTGTAGTTTTTCTGATAGTATTTAGTTTTAACAAATATTTTTTTGAATTGCGTTTGAGTGGCCGAAACTGTTGAAATGTTTGGTCCTCAACAAAAAGCTGTCGTCCAATTATATTAGCGAATATCGCCAGTCTTTCTGATATTTTAAATTTATAACATTAGGTTTTTTGCTCACAAAATTCTTCACAAAAACTCGGTTTGGGTGCCGGGCCCGGCTGTTTAAAAACCCAGGACCAAAAAATTCCGATCTCGACTGTCGGCGGATACACATCGAAATGCTTGCTTTTTTGAATTCTAAACTCAGCTCGGCTTCAAGTCTATCCGGGCACAAATTAACAAAAGATTGCTTATTTTTTCGTGAGGTTTCTCTAGAGGTTAAAGTAGGCCTTTACTTAAACCTTTTATCGAGTGTTAAACGGTATGACGCACCATTATATTTTTTCAAATTAAATCCACCCTTAAAATTGATTCCGAAATTACCATTACTCTTGAGCAGCAGATGGCACCTAAAGGATTGACATAAAACTTCACCAGAAATTGGATTCCTCTCACACTTCAATGTTGCACAATTTAAACCCGCTCAGAGAGCGTCGCCCCCGCGGCCGATCCCCTGGGGGGCCAGCCGACGGTCCTCAACGCCGGGCGATCGCCAAAAATAGCGACGCCCCCGGCGAGCTTCACGCTCAGGGGACGACGCTTCTGCTCGTCATCGCGGGTGTTTTGGCGAGCAAGGTGGAACCCCCACCGGGAAACCGTACTACAGAAATGATCCTGAGAAGTACAGTCCCAAATTTGAGTGAGTTTGGCTGCCATTGAATGGGGAGGCCAATGAAAATGTTCGATGGGTTGGCAAAGAGAGGAAGGGAAGTGATGGAAATTGCGTACTCTCTCGCTTACTCTAACATCCTTTGTCTTTGTGTCTAGCCATCTTTTTCTCTGCACTCTTTCGGCGTTCTCTCTCTCTCTTCTGTCGTTGCATTTGTGATGCCTATTAAGAGAATTTGTGTCTGCCCAACCATTGACGTCGAGAGAAAGATGGTCAAAAGAGTGAAAAGCAAAACGAATGTTCCTTCGATTTTAAACTAATCAACAAATCACAACTGCAACCACCATTTTAAAGGGGAGGCGCGAACGCCGTCCCCCACACTCAAAAATTTAGCTGTGGGCCTATCCCAGTTCGGGACCGCCCTGCGGGTCAGCCCCAACCGAAAGTGCAATGGTGGAGCCTCGCCACAGGAGTCCTGCCTCAGTGATCGCAGGAACTCCCCAGCCAGGTAAGTTTATGAAGGGCCGCACAGCCCACGGACAAGCAAAGTGTCAGGCAAATGTCCGATGGGGAGCAAAAGGGGGAAGGGATGGCAGAGAAAATGTGTTGGAAATTACAGTCTCTCTCTTTGCTCTCTCGCTTCTTTTTTCACAACAGTCTATGTACTATTTCTTCAGCAGCTCGTCTAGCTTTTGTGTTGACAATTTCTGTGTTCTTTTCTTCTTGCTTTGTGTGTACATTTGTCGGTAGAGAACACGGGCATTGAGAGTTTCATTGTGTAACAGACAGAGAAAGAAAGAAAAAAGAAAGAGAGGGGAAGCAGACGACCAAACAAAACAGAACACAGACAGAGCGGCAGATTGCCTCTTTTAAATGGCAAATGCCGTTTTTTTGGAAATTTGTCATTCCATGAATTTGTGCAATCTCTGACCTTATGCCCGTCCATTCAATTCATTCATTCATTCGTTTTCTCCCATCGTCCATTCATTTATTATAGGGTTTTTTCGCCATACAAACATTAAAAAGAAGAGTTAATGCGAGAACCGTAAAAATTTGATTCAATTTTTTTATGTTTTTCACATTTAAAGATCTTCGGCACTACTTTAGTTTAATCGGCCCACTCATTTAGGCACTAATTTAGGTAGCTTAATCATTTGAGTCCCGCGCTCAATTGTTTAGCAAAAGTGCATGAGCTTTGTACCTACTTAGACCATGTGGCCACCCCATTGAAAACACATTTATTTGAAGAATATAAGCAAAAGTAGGAAAGTTTTGGATAACCAATCCTGAGAGTGAAATGAGAAGCAAAAAGGTTGTTGATCGTTGGGAGAGCAAAGCTTAAATATGTCAGAGGCGCCGACTTACAACGCTTTGGGACAATCGGCCGGGGAAGGGGGGGAAGGGGTACTGTAATTGGGGTGATCGGACACCACATTTATGTCGATTTTCTTTTTAACTTTATACTCACACCTACATAAGTGGCGACTAAATTTCACATTTAGATAAAATTTAAATTTTCATAAATTAAACATCGTCTGATTTGATGGACTATGGCATCAGCCGCGGCCGCGGTAGAGGATTTGGTAGAGGCCGTGGACTGTTTGGCGGTCGAGGCAGAGGGACCTCATTTACTGGCCGTGGTGGTGGCCTCGGAGGCTTTAGTGGTCGAGGAGGTGCAATTTCGGCTATAAATTGAATTTTTGTGTCTATTTCTTAACAAAAATACTTTGATTTTTCAAAGACATTTTTGGGTTCAACTTTTTGGATATCTAATAGCAAAATAACATAAATTTTTAGCTGCAACAACTATTAATGACATGTCAAATTCAGATTCTTTGGTTGGTCGAATGAAGCATTTGCTGAGCACGGGCGATGGGGCGGATGTGCACTTTTTGGTGGGGGAAGTAAACAAAAAGGAGGCGAGTTTGGGGGCGATTGAATAATCTCATTATTTCAAAAATTAATTTTCATTTTTTGTGTCTAATTTTTTAAGTTTTGAAATGTTTAAGCTTCTGCCAGCACATAAAACGATCCTGGGGACGGCCTCCGATGTATTCGAGACAATGTTCCGTTTTGATGCCCAAAATTCAAAGGCCGCCGCCGCTGGAACCGGTACTTTAAATTTGTTTAAAAATTAAATAAAATTATTTTAATTCATTTGAAAGAGATTAAGCCCGTCGAGGTGACCGACGTGGAGGTGGGCGCGTTCAAGGCGATGCTCAGCTTCATTTATGCGGACGATCCGAGCGGAATCAGTGAAGACAATGTGTTCGATGTGCTTTATGCGGGTGAAATTTTATTGATTTATTTATTTGTTGTGCCACGGCACAATTTCAGTTACAAAAAAAACAGTTCAATAAAAATGGCAGAATTATTCCCTAAAAGAATGTTAATTGTTTTTGAAAATAGAAAATAAATATTCCCAAAAGTATGGAAATTAGCAAATTTTAATAAAATACTTTTAATTTCAGCCAATAAATATAACGTGCCCGGACTGGTCAAAGCGTGCGTGTACTTTCCCAAAAGTGCACTGCGCAATGTTTTCCTTTCGATTGAGCAGGCGCGCGTTCTTGGAGAAGAGGTGGGCCAATTTTCGCAATTTTTAATAAATTTTATTAACTGTAATTCTGGCTTAAAAATCCCGGAATTCGGCAATGTTTTTTGTAATTTTATTTAAGGAATTTGCTTGCAATTGTTTGCATCACATCGATCAGAATGCAGCGAATTTGATCCAATCAACAAATTTTTTGCAAATTGATCAGAAATTATTGTGTGAGATTTTGGACCGTGACCAGCTGATGATCATTGAAGAACTTACAATTTGGAATGCCGTAAAAACATTTTTTTATAATTTTTTATCATTAAAAATCCTCTAATTAAAAATAAATTATAAGGCACTTCGCTGGGCGGACGAACAATGCCATCAAAACGGGAAAGAGTGTTCGGGAGAGAATAGACGTGAAATGCTCGGCCCGGCACTCTTCAAAATTTGTTTCCCGCTCATTCCGCAAAAGGATTTTTCGACAAATATTGGTTGGAACCTTTTTGGGGACGGCCGGTAAATATGTTTCATATTTCCAGACTCCAAACCACCCAAATCACTCCTCTCCTCCTCTAATGCACGAATCTGAAAACATTTTGCGCGGTCTTAACTCCGAAATTCAAAAACCGCTTTAAACTTTTCTATTGACTAATTCGTAATCAGTGAGTGCATCAAATAACATATTTTCAGACAATTTTTAGAATAAAAATTATTTTCTCCCCCCTATGGTTTTTTGAGGAGCCAAAGTTTCAGATTCTTGCTTTAGAGACTGAGCTGAGTCGATTGGTATATAATTTGGGTGGTTTGGAGTCTGGGAAATATGATACATATTTTCCTTGGGGACCTTTCAAAATTCGTTTTCCGCTCATCCCGCAGGACGCTTTTTTTAAATTGATTGGTTGGCACTTCTTTGTGGGCCTTTCATTTAAAATAATCAAAAAACGATCCTTTGTTTTCTGCAGCTCCTAAAAAAGGAATGTTTAAAACACGGTTAACCCCCCACTCTTTTTTGACAGTTCCGTCCGGAGTGTTAACGGATGCCGAGATGCTTAGCGTGATGCTGCACTTCGCTCACCCGGACCGCGCTTTGCCCGAGCTGTATTCGCTGCAATTCCCAACTAAGCGACGGACGTGGCCAGATCCGTTTAAGCCTAAAGGGCAGATTATGCTGAAAATCGAAAATGTGTCTGAATTTTCGCGAGTGAATGTGAGCAGCCACCGAGTCAGCGAGGCCGTGTACATTAGGGGCCTTCCTTGGAAAATAAAGGCGACTTCGCAAGCATTCTCCGACCGATTTGACGTTTACCTCCGGTGCAACGATGAAAACACTGGTGGGCATTTATCTAATCACTAAAATAAATAAATATTAATTTTTATATTATTTAATTATTAAGATTTCGATTGGAGCTGTGCTGGTTCGGCAACATTTACAATTGTTTCGCAAAAGGCGGGAAAAGAGGACCACACTCGGGCGATCAGCCGCCACATTTTTAATTTGAAGGAGAAAGGATGGGGAATAAACTATTTCATGCCATTTGAGGTTATTTATCAAATTGTCTGCCTGGCCTTAACAAATATCAAAAATTTAGGAATTAATGGACCCGGACAACGGATGGTACGACGCGAAGAACGACACGGTGATTTTGTGCGCTGAAGTGACTGCCGAAGCGCCTATCGGAGTCGAGTGATACGGAATTTGTATTGTTGTCGAAATTCTAAAAATTCTTTTTGTTTTCGTTTCGTTTTCATAATTGAAAAATTAGTTTTTCGTCTTCGTTGGATCAAAAAAGCAACAAAGGTAACAACAACGGCGGGCGAGATCAAAAGAAGCACGATATCCAGTGTCTTATGGGTTCTCTCGCCTTAATACAGCAGGGTTGCCGCGGGTTGAGAAAAATGTCGGGTCGGGTTTCGGGTCGGGTCGACGCAAAAAACCTCGGGTCGGGTTTCGGGTCTTCGGGTTAAGAAAAATGTCGGGTCGGGTTTCGGGTCGGGTCGACCCAAAAAATCTCGGGTCGGGTTTCGGGTCTTCGGGTCGAGAAAAAAGCCGGGTTTCGGCTCTCGGGTTTCGGGTCTTCGGGTTGAAAAATTTTTTTCTTTAAAAAATTAATCAAAATTCAAAATTATGTGTAAAATCATAAATAATCAGGGGTGCCATTTGTCCTTATTTATAAGATTTGTCCTTATTTGAGGGGTGCCAATCTTATAAATGTTAAATGCCCTTATTTATAAGATTTGTCCTTATTTGAGGCCTTCGTCAAAATCTTATTTTTGACCTTCACTGTCCTTATTTTGCAAAATTTTCGATGGCACCCCTGTAAATAATGGAGCAAAACAACTTTTTATCCAAGTTTATGCTGTTAGGGTTCTTCAAATCTGTGAGTATTATACCAGCCGCCGAAAATAGCCTCTTTTTTTGAAAATTCTGCTTTCTTCTGGGGGAGGGGTTCGGCGGTGCCGATAGGCGCCGCCGAGAAAATTTTGAATTTTTGACTCAATTGTTAAGAGATTTGCAACCGAAATTTTGAAAAATATTTGTTTTATTCGAAATTTTTAGGGAAAAATTCTAAAATTTTAGGGCAATTTCCCTCTGACCTGGAGGGACCGAATCTTAAAAATGGTATTTTGATTTTGGCTCAACATTCTTACCTAGGTATACTGTTTTTATTTTATTGGGTTTGGAGGATTTCATTGAGAAAATTTCGAAGCGAATTCTTTACTTAATATTTATTCAGCCCCCCCCCCCCAACGAAAAATTGTGCAAAATTCTACAGTTTTTGGACCAATTTCCTTAACAAATCGAGTCAAAAATTTAAAATTTTCTCGGCGGCGCCTATCGGCACCGCCGACCCCCCCCTCCCTCAAACCCGGATTTCGACCCGAAACCCGACCCAAAAACCTCGGGTCGGGTTTCGGGTTAAGAAAAATGTCGGGTCGGGTTTCGGGTCGGGTCGACCCAAAAAATCTCGGGTCGGGTTTCGGGTCTTCGGGTTGGAAAAAGACCGGGTTTCGGCTCTCGGGTTTCGGGTTTCGGGTAACCCGCGGCAACCCTGTAATACAGAATATTAATGCGCTGAATATTGAATTTTAATATTGATTGGCTTACGTAAATGTGGCCAATATCATTTAATAAATATCATTAAATTAAATGCGGCCTAATCGGCCCTGTTGGCACCGCCAACTCTACCCGAATCCAATTCTGATGGCAGCCTCCAAATTGGAGGCTCCAATGCTAACTGCCCCAAAAAATATTCGAATTCCCGGTATAGACAAATCTTTAATCTCCAATAAAATTTGAAACGGAATAAACAAAACAAAAAAAGCAAATTTCTGTTCGAATGATTGTGCCGAAATCGTCAAATCCGGGAAGAGGTCAAAGCGCAGCGGCCTCGCACGCGTGAGAAATAGTGTAGACGAAAATTGGGAAAAGATTAAGTCGAATCGCTTAGCTTTTGCCTTTGTAAGCTTCTACTTATTGCATGCTTTCGAATGATACCAAGAATGTTTAGTTTGGTTGACTTTGAACAAAGTTTTAACGAAAAACTTGTCGGCGCCCAGTCGTGCGCGCCCAATCGTGCGCGCCCAATCGTGCGCGCCCAATCGTGCGCGCCCAATCGTGCGCGCCCAATCGTGCGCGCCCAATCGTGCGCGCCCAATCGTGCGCGCCCAATCGTGCGCGCCCAGTTGCGGGGTACCGCTTTTTGTGCCTACTTCGACATTTTTTCGAAAATTCATAAGAACAATTAAATCGAAAAATGCAATCTAAAATCCCTTTTTACTAATAAAATAGCATTTTAATGCAACTACGAATAGTAATATTGATTTATTGTTAGATTTGAATAAAAAATTTTGAATTTTACTTTAAAAATGGTATTTTTAGTGCCTATTTTGGCATTTTTTGTGCCTATTTCATGCCTAGGCATTTTAGAAAAAGCCAAAGTCAGTTTTTCTTTAGTTGAATCAGTAAAAATAGTAATTAATAAATGGATTTTCTCTGGGGGGTAGAACCATTGATAAAAATAAGTTGCAACTCCGAGTTTAAACTTTAAACCACTGAGCCATACGCGCCTCGACTGCGCGCGTTGTGCAAAATTAACGTTTTCAATGGGCAGATGTCAAAATGCGACCGATTTAATTGACTTTTTAAAAAATTTGGATTTGGGACAACCCAAATGTTGAAACACAAAGGCCCAAAAAAGTTATGTCAGAAAATCGTGAATTTAATAAAAAATTTTATAAAATGCAACAAATGGAAAAGATGAAACATATCACACACTAGAGCCGAGAATAGCGGACCGATCGAGATTTTGATCAAAAATCTCGACCGTCCGGGCTCTATCACACATTATTCTCAGCGGCATTTTCCGTGTTCAATCGGGCTTCAGAATTTGGCGCTTCTTTAACGTTCGGTTTGACTAAACTTGGTGGAAGAATGTTATTTATATGCAATTAATTAATTCATTTATCCAAAATATTTTAAATTTATTTTCAAATAACCTTTTCCACTAGAAATTTTGAATATTTCTGCACGACACATCGGACAATTGTTATGTTGTTTAAGCCTGATTAAAAAAAGTATAAATGTGTTTTGATGCAAATTTAAATATTTTTCACCATAGTTCGATGCATTCCGTGTGGAAAATGTGCTAAATTTAATTTTTTAAGCTAAAAGAATTCCAACGATTTTCCTTTTTGTATTCCGTACTGTATTTTTAACTCCCCACCCTTAGGACTGAATCATATCAGAGGTATGGAATTTTCGCGTCAGGTGATCCTAAATGTTTTGAACTTGTTAGACATTTTTCGAATTTTTATTCTAAATGCTTACTTTATCCGTTTTGCTAAAAAAAAACATGTTTAGGGTTGCCTCGAAAATTACAGACTTTTTGAACTGTTTGATTTTTTACTGTTTCAGGTACCTATTTTATATCATTACGTGGGCCGAAATGCTCTAAAAATAAGAATTTTAGACTTTTTGGGAAATAAACGGAGTTTTCAACAGTGGAACTGTCGAAGTCCACCGTCGAAATCACTTATTGTCGGAAACACAAAATGACGGCATTTTGAGCGTCGGGTTCCTTTCAACTCCGACATTTCGGCCATAGCTTAGCTTTTTTGCCCCGTTGTTTTGGCCCCTGGGAGTTAGAAAAAGGCCAATAGCTCAAACACTTCGGCGTTATTTCCGTTTACTTTCTTCTACACAACGGATGTAACGGAAGACAAAAAAAAAGCCTGAATCCGGAATTCGGGCCACAGAAGCTCCGGAATCCGGAATTCCGGCACCAAAAAGCTCTGGACTCGGAATTCGGGCAACAGATATCCGGAATTGCGGCACCAAAAAGCTCTGGACTCGGAATTCGGGCAACAGATATCCGGAATTGCGGCACCAAAAAGCTCTGGACCCGGAATGCGGTTAATCCTCCCTGCTTTACAACACACACTAACCTCGCAGGGCGGCAAAGGACGAACTTTATCCCCCGCCTCAAAGTTACCCAAGCACACCGCACATTCGGGCTTCTCCTCCCCCTCAGGCGTTTCAATTGGTGCATTTTGTTCCGTTAACTCGTGAAAAGCTTCCAAAACTTAAAACAAAACAATTTCATATTCTTATTTTGAAACTTTCGGAACTCGGATTTCCGAGCCTAAAATTTCGGAAACCGACGATATCCCTGTATTTATGGCTTCATCTAAAATATTTCAAAAGACAACTTACTTTTATTTTGTGTACTTTTCCCGATTTTTTGTGTCTGTCTCAGCGGATTAAGTTGACAAAAATGTATCAAAGTGGATATTATAAACATTATTAAAATGAAAATAATTAATGATACAAAGCGCTTCTTTCGCCGACTTTTCTGCTTGTTAACTTAAAAAGAGCAAATGTTAACTTTATTAATGAAATTCACTGAAAAAAGTGTGGGATTTGCATTTTTGTCTAAATTTGTAATATATTTTTTGAGAGGAATGCTTTTATTGTCTGTGAATTTCTTAAAAAAATAAAGAATTAAAAGAGCATAATTTGTTGTCTTACAGTTCATTGCTAAGTTGCCAATGCCATTTCCGTCGTCCATCGCCGTAAGCAAAAGTCTCAACGTTTTCTCTTGTTTAGATTTTTCGCTCGATTTGTCTTTTTTCGAATTGCTCTTTTGCCCATGTTTGTCTCCGTTTTGTCCCTTTCGGTGCCTTTTAAGCTTTTCCTCCAAAAACAGCTTTACGAGCTTTGCCAATGAAACCTTTTTGTCCATTTGTTTAAATGGAACAATGCCAGACAATGGAATTCGTTGGCGTTTCGCGACAAATTGTATGGTGAAGTACAAATACTCCTTCAAGTGAGTTTTCAAAATTCTTTCTGTA
This sequence comes from Globodera ellingtonae, assembly GCA_001723225.1. Lineage (NCBI taxonomy): Eukaryota > Metazoa > Nematoda > Chromadorea > Rhabditida > Heteroderidae > Globodera > Globodera ellingtonae. The sequence goes on from MEIZ01000062.1 coordinate 59,667, forward strand.
ACGGGGAACGAAAAAACATGGTTTCAAATTCAAATCTGATCAAATTTTGTGACTCACGAGGGGAACATCCCTTACTGTGACCACTCAAATTACTTTTAAACCATGCCTATCGTGTAGGGCAACCTCGATTTGCTCTTGTAAATTTTCGGTTTTTTCCCCGCCCACACACTGAAGGGACGAAAAAAGCAATTTAAATTTTTGCATGTTTTCTTGAAAAAACACTGCGCAAGGACTTTAAAAAATCATATCTCAGCTCAAAGCTGGTGAAACTCCAGGACTTGCATTAAAAAATTGAGAAAAACAGGGAGAATTTTTTAAAAGTAAGTATGAATACATACTTTAAAAAGATTGTAAGTTTAAACGGTAATAGTGGCGATGGTCACCACCAGCCCATCTCTTTTTGTTAAAAATAAATGTTTTTTTTTCAAAGTCGGTACCCGAGGGCGTAGAATCCGAATCTGACCTCGTTTTCAACCAATTCCGAAGCCCGGAAATGATACTGCAATAAATCGATTTTTGACACAATTATTTGTTTTAAATGTTCGAATTCGGGTTCTGAATGTAGAATTAAGTAAAATGGATGTCAGATTCGGATTATATCGGGGATCCCTTAATTAGCAAGTCAGGGATCCCTTAATTAGCAAATCGGGGATCCCTTATTAGCAAATCGGGGATCCCTTAATTAGCAAATCGGGGATCCCATATTAGCAAATCGGGGATCCCTTAAACGGGTGGGGATGAAAATGGCCGAGTTCCCGTGCTCACAACATTTGTAATATGTACATAAAATTGTTCTTACCTGAGTTTATGTTCTCATTGTACGAAAGCAATTTTTCCATTATTTGGCTTAATGCCGGGTCATTTTGTTTAATGCCTTTTAAATTTTGGTATTTTTGTTCCAGAGCTGTCTTTTTGTCTTCCTTTTCACCCGATATTTTGAAAATTGTGTGAAGCATTCCTTTTTCTACCTTTTGAGTCTGAAAATAATTGGATTTTATAAAAGAAATTTTAAAATAATTTTTAGTGAAAAAAACTCTGACAAAAACGGCCGAACATAGACGCTCATTTTCTCTCAGCTCACGCACAAATTCATCGAGCTCTTCGTCTTTGATTCGTTCCATCGCGAGCAGTTCGGCCAATGTTCCTTTCACAACGGATGAATGCTCCTGTTCTTTGAGGCGTTCCATGGCGATCAGATCAGCCAACGAGCCTTTCTTGACGGGGGAATCCACCGATTTGGAGGAGGAGCTTGAAGCATTTTGGGCTTTGCCTGCGGCGTCAACAAAACTCGATGCGATTATGTTCAACAACACCAACAGCAGCAGAAGGGCCGCCCAAATAAATTCTCTCATTTGGCTAAATCTTTTAAATATGAAAAAACCCTTAATTATGTAAATTGGGAAAAACGGAGATTTTCGAAACTCGAGAATGAGCTCCCTGAATGAAATGTCGGTCCCGTCCAAGCTCGAATAAAATACTCAATTAAATGCAGAGATTTTAGCAAAAATTTGGCATTTTTGTATTTCTTAAGAAAATTGAAAATCATTTTTAACGTAAAAAAATGTCAATTTAATAAAATCAATTTTCGTAATATTATATGCTTTGTTTTAAGACAAAAATGGAATCTCAAAAGAAGTAATGCTCAAATGTGCAAGGCAAATTGGGTTACCCTTGGGGCCCATTTTCATTACATATTGATTAAACAATACGTCCAATTATAGCTTTAAAATAAAAAATAATAAAACAATTATTAGTAATATTATAATTTTTCCGAAATAAGGACAACCTGAAATTAAATTTTGGGGTCCGAAAAAAGGACAAATTTTTAAAAGGTTCTAAATTTGACAAAATTTATTTTGGCATAAATGTGAGAGTTAATGGGGCCGGCCGTGCCGAAAGGCGCCGCCAAGAGAAAATTTAGATTTTGATGGAATTTGTTATGAAAACTGTCCAAAAACTGTAGAATTTTGCCTAATTTTCATTTAGGGAGGAGCTGAATTGTTGATCGAAATCTCGATCTACCGAGATCTTTGAGATTWTAYGAGATTCTCGATCGAAGGATCCGGGGGCGGTCCTTCCCACCCTTATAGTTAGGGCCTGTCCGAACACCTCCGCTTATCCCCCCAATCACTTTTTGATCGGATCCGGGTCCCGATTCACCAACCTCTCCACTTCCCTATCCTGAATAATTTGAATGAAAAAATTCCGGCAATTTATTGGCCACCCGAAATGACGAAAACTTTGAGGTCCCCAAATATTTACCCGCTCAAAGCATCCCTGTGACCAAGTGCATCTCGCTAAAATTGGGATTGGGTATGGCATAATCAGGCCCAATGCCACGCACCTTTTTTTGTCATATTCTTTGACAAGGTAAAGCAATGTATAATGGGGCCCAATGCCACGCAAAGAGCAAACGTTCATGCCAATGTCAAATTTGGCTTCAGGCAAATGCCAACACATTCTCTCGCATCCCCTCCACTCTCTTCGTTGGCAATGCTATTTCTAAGGCTTATCATCTTTCATGAAATCAAATCAATTCGAAGCCATCGATTGAAAGCCGCATAAAAGCGCTGGGAAATGCAGCAGAAAGCATAATTCAAATTATTTTTTTATTATTATTACCTAAAAATGCGCACCCTTTCTTATTTACAAAATGTCCATTTCTGTGTGAATTTCGTTGTGATTTTAATTTGCAAATTTCTTCACAAATTTTGTCAAAAATTCCAAATTTTTTCCCCCACCAACAACAAAATCCAAGACTATGTAGGTCGCCGGTCTCGGGTAAAACGAAATTCTCCCCTAAAATTGATTTGAAAAAATTTTTGAAGTTTATTTTATGCTTTTTTGGGAGATAAATATTAAATAAACCAAAAAAAAACATTTAAATCCAATTTCGAATTTTACTGAGTTTTAAAATAATTATTTATTCAAATAATACCAACTCTTCGTTATTATGATGCATATTTTCAAATAATACTTGGATTATTCGAATAATCCTATATTCAAAAACTGTAATACATTATTTAAATTAATTATTTTATTTTATGCTTTTTGGGGGGAATAAATATCAAATAAACTTCAGATTATATTAAGCGGCATAAATTTTATTGGAATTTTTAGTGTGCGCGATATACGATAAACAAATATTCTTTAAAATTATAAATTCGACGCCCAAAATTATTATGGCTTTCTCCCACCCGATATTCACAATTTTGCTAACAATTGCATTGTTTGCCGCCGCCCAAATTTATTCTGCCAACGGCGCTCCGTCCGCCGCCGCCGCCGGCGCTGATCAAAGCCGAAAGGCTTTTAAGGATTTGCTCAAAATGTTCGATGGACAATTGAAATTGCCATGTCTTAAGAAGGACGAAAAGATTTCGGCACAGAAAAGTGCCATTAACGAGGCGCTGAAAAAGTTGTCGAAAAATATTACTAATGAGGACGTGACCAATTTGTTGACTCAAATTGGCATTCTGGCAGACCAAATGGGTGCCCAAGCGAACGACACTGTCGCTGGGATGGAGCCCTACAGTTTCAAGGTCCAATTGGGCAATGGACCTCAGACAGTGGCATATTACGAGCTAATGTTTGATGCCGAGCTTAAAAAGGTCGAACGTTGTTTTGCCGGTGAAAAAAGGTTGGAGSCGTTCAATTCTTAATTAACAAACTGTCCTTTCTTTAGCAACGAATTGCAAAATGTTTTAAAAAGGGCCAACCCGGAGCTTTTTGAACGCATTTATAAGCAATTTCTTTCAATCGAACATTCACTTTTCTGATCAACGAACTCAAGTCGAACAAGGACGACTTTTTTCTCCGATATTTCTGTACGGATGGCGGTCAAACGTACGCACTCAACAAATGTTTGTGTTAATTGACGTTATTAAATAAGTAAAGTAATCAAATGGTTACCATTTTGTGTATATTCTATCAATTCTTTAAAATTCATAATTTCCAAATTTTGTTGCAACTTTTTAGCGTACGTCCGAATGATCCAGGATAATAAGGAACTCATTAAAGATCATCATAACGCCAAAAATGCAAAAGAAATATGCGAATTGTGCAGAGCTTTCTCTATTTGCCCTATCTTTTACTGCGTGTGCCAGACGCAGTTGTGCTGTTATGCGTTGGATGGTTGTCATGGCCCCCCACCCTCACTAAGTTTCGACAAAACGGAATGTTCCGATCGTATTGCTTTCGATCTCGGATCTGTTGTCAGCGGTTTTTGCTGGGCTCCAACTTTTGGAGTTCTGGCCGCGCCCATCTTTGGCGTCGCCGCCTTAGTGGGCGCATGTGTGGGGTGTTGCCAAAGTAACAAATTGGAAAAGCAGCAAAGCAAGCTGAACAGAATTAGCCAGGCGCAGAACGAGCTGATCTCGAAGAATACGGGAAAAAGCCATCTGAATTGACCAAAAGAATGTTGGGAAGGGAAGAGCTTTGGAAATTCTGATTCAATTCATCAATTGTTGTTGAGTTTTATTCCATTTTTCGGCATTATTTAAAATTTGGGGGGTTTTCTTATAATATTCATCGCCTTCTTTCACATTTTTTATAAAAAATGTTTGATGGGAAGATTTATATTTTAATTGATAAAGTGGTTCTGTCAAATTTAAGTTTTGAAAATTTTCAAGATTCTAGTGTTTGTTAAGAAAAATTGCTTTAAAATTTAAGAAATTTGGGGCTAGCTCCGACCCCTCCCGCCTCCAGAAATGAAGCAGAATCCTCAAAAATAGTGAATTTTTAAGAATTAAAATGAAAAAGAACTATAAATTTCTACCAAAAATTTTTTTTTGAATTTTGAACACAGCTAAAAAATCGTATTGTATCGTATCGTAATCGTAAATATCGTAATTTTGGCCATATCGTGTACCGTAAAAAAATCGTATCGTAATTTGGTGTATCGTAAATATCGTATATCGTCCAGGGTTGCCGCGGGTTGAGCGGGTCGGGTTTCGGGTCGGGTCGACGCAAAAAACCTCGGGTCGGGTTTCGGGTCTTCGGGTTGAGAAAAATGTCGGGTCGGGTTTCGGGTCGGGTCGACCCAAAAAATCTCGGGTCGGGTGTCGGGTCTCGGGTCGAGAAAAAAGCCGGGTTTCGGCTCTCGGGTTTCGGGTCTTCGGGTTGAAAATTTTTTTTCTTTAAAAAATTAATCAAAATTCAAAATTATGTGTAAAATCATAAATAATGGAGCAAAACAACTTTTTATCAAAGTTTATGCTGTTAGGGTTCTTCAAATCTGTGAGTATTATACCAGCCGCCGAAAATTGCCTTTTTTTGAAAATTCTGATTTCTTCTGGGGGAGGGGTTCGGCGGTGCCGATAGGCGCCGCCGAGAAAATTTTGAATTTTTGACTCAATTTGTTAAGATATTTGCAACCGAAATTTTAAAAATATTTGTTTTATTCGAAATTCTTAGGGAAAAATTCTAAAATTTTAGGGCCCTCTGTCGTAGAGGGATCGAATCTTAAAAATGTTATTCTGATTTTGGCTCAACATTCTTACCTAGGTATACTGTTTTTATTTTATTGGGTTTGGATTTCATTAAGAAAATTTCGAAGCGAATTCTTTACTTAATATTTATTCAGCCCCCCCCCCCTAACGAAAAATTGGGCAAAATTCTACAGTTTTTGGACCAATTTCCTTAACAAATCGAGTTAAAATTTTCTCGGCGGCGCCTATCGGCACCGCCGACCCCCCCTCCCTCAAACCCGGATTTCGACCCAAAACCCGATCCAAAAACCTCGGGTCGGGTTTCGGGTTAAGAAAAATGTCGGGTCGGGTTTCGGGTCGGGTCGACCCAAAAAATCTCGGGTCGGGTTTCGGGTCTTTGGGTTGGAAAAAGACCGGGTTTCGGCTCTCGGGTTTCGGGTAACCCGCGGCACCCTGGTTGGAACTCGCAGTTAGGTAAAATTGAAGAATACTTGTACCTCACTAAATCCCACAAATTATATATCAATCGACTCCTCTCTAAGCCTAACGCACGAATCTGAAAGAATTTTTTGGCGGAAACCACATTGAATCAAGTTATGAGCCCGGGACTGAAGTGTCTTTTTGACTGGGGACTCAGTTGGCCATTGATTAAAAATGGGCAAATCACTTAAATATATAGGGCTTAAAACACGCACGGAGCATTAGGCCTAAGCCTAACAAACCCCAAGCCAGGGTGGGTTAGGCCTAAGCCTAACGCGCCCCGAGCCAGGGTGGCTTAGGCCTAAGCCCAATGAACCCCTAATTTAGTTATTTAAAAAAAATGTTTTCTTTAATTTTTAAAATTTAAACCGATTCTAAAACCGCTATAAATTTTCAATTTTATTATCTACGACAAATTCTAATTTTTAAAGCCTATATAAGTGATTTTGCCGATTTTTAATCAATGTCCAACTAAGTCCCCAGTCAAAAAGACACTTCAGTCCCGGGCTCATAACTTGCTTCAATGTGGTTTCCGCCAAAAAATTCTTTCAGATTCGTGCGTTAGGCTTAGAGAGGAGTCGATTGATATATAATTTGTGGGATTTGGTGAGGTACACGTATTCTTCAATTTTTCCCGCAGTTATTTCAAAAACTCATAACTTTTCTTAAAGTTGTCCAATTACAAAAATGTGGAGTTTAAATTAAAGAGAGAACTTTCAATAGTTTGTAAACTCCAAAATATGATCAAATATTATTATTCTCAAAAAAGTTGTTTCATTTTTTCCAATTTTATGCCAAAATATGCTTGACCCTATATATAACTATTTAATATCATGAAACAAATGAATCAATATGCAAATTTCTTTTATGCACATATTCACTATGCCTTTGAATTTATTTCTTTTATTTTATTATTCATAATGCTTTAAAATGATTTGTATAATTGTATACATTTTTGTAAATGATCAGAAACAATGCTTCTAATCTCTTCGCTTCTGTTGCACTGCGCGGGTTTGGTGTTAGTTTGGCTCTCTCTGTTTGAATTTGGCGTTTTGGCAAATTTGGGCGCATGGGAAGAATCAATTATGGAAATGATCAACGAGCTCGAGAAGGACTCAATCGCAAAAGGCCAAATTTTTTATACAAAAAAAAAAAAAATCTCTGGTGGTTTTTAGAAAATTATTCGGATTAAAAAAGGGCCGATCTGCTCTACTACTAAAAATTGAATTTGTCGAAAAAGATTAAATTTATGGAAATTTTCGATTTTGGAATGTTTTTTTTTGTCCGAGCTTGCGGTGGAGTAAAAATATCATGTTCTTGCACTTCAGAGCAAAGGAAAGCCATTTTAAATCCGGTCCTTAATCATGAGCATAAATTTTCTCAAAAAAAAATCTCTCAGAAATTCTAACAAACCCGGCGTCCATTAAGATCTAAACATTTTGGATGGCGAATTGATGCAATTAATGATAAAGGCACAAGAAGTTCCAATGCCAAATGTGGCACAACAATTACGTCGAAGACTGACGACGGCACTTCTTCGTACGATGGAATACAGTAAACAGTTACAAAACAGAACCGACTTTTTTGGACTTGGTGCGAATGATGAATATTTTGACGGTTTAATTGCATAAATGCGGTCCATAATTCTTGGACTTAAGACGGAATTTGTCACTTTAATTGTGGAGATTGCCCTTGTAGACATTGAAAAGCAGCAATGGAGTAGAGAAAAAGTGCCAAATTTGGTTCAGAAATTTGACAAATTGTTAATTCTGATGAGCCAAAATGTGACATATTGTGCCAAAGCACCTTTTCAAAGTGCCAAAGAACGATTAACAGAACTGCGTGGTCTTGGTGATAAACTGGAGGGACACCAAATTCGGCAAACAATTGAAGAAACCATAATGGAGGCCAAATTGAGTATTTTGGAGAAAGAAATTGCAGCAAAAATTCCTGCCTTCGCAAAACATCCAATTGATGGAGAAGCATTTATAGTTTTTTCTCGCGACTTTCATGCTGAATGTTTGAATTTACATAAAAAAATCGGCAATTGGTCCAAATCCGTTAAAGAAAATGTCCAAGAAAAAATTAAAGAATTGACAAAAACTGCACGGCGAATGTCGGGGCCATTTCGTGAAGAGATTGCACAAAAACTGGACGCACTGATGGACAATTGCAAAAAGGCGCTTGAAACGGTAAAAGGTAAATTACCGGCGGGACAAAATGAAGAAAATCTGTCGGAATATCGAAAGAAAAATTTGAAAAAAACAATTGGAAAAGTCACTGAAATTTATGCAAATTTGTCGATGCAAATGCAAATTCTTGGCATTATTCCCCGGAAAGCCATTCATAAAAATGTGGCATCTAAATTCGCGCATTATTCCCCGGAAAGCCATTCATAAAAATGTGGCATCTAAATCCGCCGAGTCTGAGCTGTTTAATTTTGATGCAATTCAACAGCTAATTGAGAAACAAAAGGAAGAAATTCTGCAAGCATTTTGATTATATTGAGGTACAAAAATTGATCATCACATTGTGAACGTTGCTGCTGCTATCTTTTGATGTTACCGATTATGTTTTTGTTCTTTGGTTCTAATTTAGGGATTTTCTTTTACATTATCATATAAAATTATTAGCGGTTTAAGTGCGCCGTATGCGCATCAATCTTCGAAATCGTTGTTTTTGTAGACAAAGCTTTTGTAAAACTTGCAATCCGGGATATTCCGGTCGTATGGAGTCATTTCACCGATCACTGCAAAGAGAAACATTTCACCAATCGGACATTTCGTCGAATAGGCCAACAAAAATGACGTTTCGTCGACAATTCGTAAACACGACATCGCCAAATCAAAACCGTTAATTGTTGAATCAAAGTCATTTTTTGGAGTCTTTGCCTCGTTTGCAAAATATTTGGGTCAAATTTTATAATATTTTTTCCTTAAGGCCACAAAAAGTCTGCTCATATTTATAATCATATTGCTACGGTAATCTGACGAAAACTCGATCTTCATTTTCTGAACTTTCAATTAATTAACCCAAAGACTACTAAAATAGATATCATGCAAAAACATTTGCACAAAAATCATCAAAATCATGCCGAGGCAAAATTAGTACCATTGGTTTTGTGCCGCAAAAAGCTGTCGATTTGTCTATGTTAAAATACCAGGAGGCGTCTTCTTCGCAAAATGTCGGCTAATCGACAAATTAAGGAATTATCAAACTTTAATAAAAAGCATTTGCAAAAACTTAATTTGATTTTATGTTTTAGTTAGGTCCGGCGATGTCGACAGATGCCGTCCGAGAAATTTGTTGAAAAATTAAAATACTTTCTTTAAGCATTTTGCCTTTGTAAAATTTGTCGTTTTCCTTTCATTTGGATTTCGGAAAAGCAATCACTGGGCACTTCAAATTCAATGCTTAGCGTAATGAAGTCAAAGTTGAGTAGAATAAAAATGGACAAATGGTGTAGATTTTTCACATCTCTTTGCCTTTTTCTGATTTTGGACTTTGCATATATTTGGTTAGTTTGGCAAAGACCAACAATTTAAAGGGGAGGCGCGAACGCCGTCCCCCACACTCAAAAATTTAGCTGTGGGCCTATCCCAGTTCGGGACCGCCCTGCGGGTCAGCCCCAACCGAAAGTGCAATGGTGGAGCCTCGCCACAGGAGTCCTGCCTCAGTGATCGCAGGAACTCCCCAGCCAGGTAAGTTTATGAAGTGGCGAGCGGCCCATAAATAAGTAAAGCGGCAAGCAAATGTCCGATGGGGAGCAAAATGGGGGAGGGATGGTAGAGAAAATGTGTTGGAAATTACACTCTCTCTCTTTGCTCTCTCGTTTCTTTTCTCGTAGTCGGAGTACTATTTCTTCAGCTAGTTGTCTTGCTTAATATTCCTTGTCTTTCCTTTCCCGCCGTAACAGAAGGCAGAGAGCGCACATGCAAAGGCAATGAATAAAATAGAATGGACGAGCCCAGACGACAAACAAATTGAAGGAAAAAAAAGATTGAAGGGAAAGAGCATAGAGTAACGGTGAGAGAGTGTAGGGAAGAGAGAGAAGACGAATGAAAGAGTGTGTGCTTTGCATTTGAGTTCTCTACCATTTTACAACCCATCAATAATTTTTGGCAATTGTTTCTTTCATATTATATAATGAATGGAGAATTGCTTTGAGGCGTTCATTCCAAATGGACATATACTAAAATTGGAACAATACAGAGAAGATTAGCATGGCCCCTGCGCAAGGATGACACGCAAATTCGTGAAGCGTTCCAAATTTTTTGCGTTTTTTTCCTTAAAATTAAATCCGTTTCTCAATTCTTTAATGAATGAATGATTTTGCATTGAAAAAAAGCTCAACCCACATTTGCGTCTGAAATGTATTGAATATTCATTTATTAAGAGAAATTTAATCATTTTTAAGCGGGAATTCCTCAAAATTAAAAAGCAGGCAAAAAGCAAGGCAAAGTGAAAAAGCAGTAACTGCTGTTCATTTAGCCTATGTAACACTTTGGGGGGAGACCAAAATATTTTGAAAAGGCCAAATTAAGGTTGGAAATGGAAATGTTGGCAACGGAATTGAGGAGACGTTCAAAAATCGAGCAAATGCCATTGGCAGAATGGCAAAAACAAATTTTTGGCTGGAAATTTTGGCGTAATTTTAATAAAACAATTAATATCAAATTATGGCCAAACAATCGATCTGAGCGGACGAATTTTGCCAATTTATGAACGGGCGAATTCGTTGGCAACGGCGCATTTGTGTGACGCGGTCCAAAACTGTGAAGAACTTTTAATTCTTCAGGCAAATTTAATATTTTTGCATTTAAATATCTCTTTTTGGGGAAAAAGTTTTTTCCTTGAAATGGGCTAAAATTTCACTGAAAATTTTACCCCCCCCCCCCGTTACCAAAAAATCCGGCGGTGGCCATTAGTCCGAAAACCGCGCCATCTCCCCGATTTCCCCATATTCAAATTGGTGACCTTTGGACTCCCCAACAAATGTTTGCCCTCCCCCCTCCAATCTCGGCCCCAAATCGTTTTATTCCCATCATAAATAGTCCACTCTTGATAAGGCCATTCCCGCAAATAAAGTCCCTCCCCCCTTTTTTTCGGCATGCCACTCGCTTCTGATAAAATGCCTTGTCGAGTAATGACCTTTCCGGCTCGCCCCACCCACTCTTGACTCCTATTTAAAAGCCCTCCTGCACCTCAAACAACACACACCGTCTTTTTCCGTCTCTAAGCCTAAGCCTAAGTTTTGGAATCCCAGAATAATTTTTATAAGTCCAAATAGCCTCGTAAAAACGACGAAATTTCTGGCTAAAATATCTTTTAGTGCATGAATTTCTAGTTTGTAGCAAATTTTGTTTTTTTTGCTGAATTTATAAATTTGTTGTTATTTATAAACGAGTCCAATTGGCTTTGTTTGCACCTTTTTTTGTTGATCCACACATCATATTGGATGATATTATCGGCACCATCGACCCCCTTCCCAAACTGATCAAAAAATAACAAAAAGCATTTTTTGCGAAGACTTCCGGATTTTTTGCCTAAAAGTCCGTAAACCGGAATCCCGGATCCAAAAATGCCCGGAAATCCGATTATCCCTGATACACATACTAATAGACACTTTACCTAAACAAATTAATTAAATTTTTAATGATTTAAAATAAGAATAAAACATAAATAATTCTTTTAAAATATGCCATCTTTTTCCTTCACACTTTTTGTTGCTCCTTTTGGTCCACATCATATTGAATAGTATAACAAGCAGATGTTTGGATGTTTATGCTTACTATCGCCGACGATTGTCGTCTTCAACAACTTTATTCACCAAAACGATAATCGCCGGGGGGAGGGTTTGTGGGACAAAGAGATGAATGAATACCAAACAAAAATAAGTTGGAATTTAAAAGGGGGGAGGATTCAACGCCGGCGGGGACGGGGGGGCATCCTGTCAATCTTTGCTTTCCTTTATTTGCCCATTCATTCGAACATTTATCCGTCCCGTCTCCTCTTTAAATGTCGCTGGACCCAAATCAAAAAAGTGTCCTTGGCTTAATTCAATTCATTTTCTTCTTTAATTTATGCTCGCATTTATTGGGCGGCGATTGTGTTGTTATTTATGTAAATTTTATTTTTAGATAAAATTGAAATTTCACTGATCTGAAATTTTGAGTATTTAATAGCAAAAAAATGTTTCGGACAAAAAAAATCATGCCAAAATCGGATTCTTTGGTTGGTCGAATGAAGCATTTGCTGAGCACGGGCAACGGCGCGGATGTTYACCTTTTGGTKGGGGATGGGGACAAAAAGGAGGCGAGTTTGGGGGCGATTGAATAATCTCATTATTTCAAAAATTAATTTTCATTTTTTGTGTCTAATTTTTTAAGTTTTGAAATGTTTAAGCTTCTGCCAGCACATAAAACGATCCTGGGGACGGCCTCCGATGTATTCGAGACAATGTTTCGTTTTGATGCCCGAAATGCAAAGGCCGCCGCTGGGACCGGTACTTAAAATTTGTTTAAAAATTAAATAAAATTATTTTAATTCATTTGAAAGAGATTAATCCCGTGGAGGTGCCCGACGTGGAGGTGGGGGCGTTCAAGGCGATGCTCAACTTCATTTATGCGGACGATTCGAGCGGAATCTGTGAAGACAATGTGTTCGATGTGCTTTATGCGGGTAAAATTTTATTGATTTATTTATTTGTTGTGCCACGGCACAATTTCAGTTACAAAAAAAACAGTCCAATAAAAATGGCTGAATTAGTGCTCAAGAGAATTTGCATTGTTTTGAAAATAAATATTCCTAAAAGTATGGAAATTAGCGAATTTTAATAATGTTTTTAATTTCAGCCAATAAATATAACGTGTCCGGACTGATCAAAGCGTGTGTTAACTTTCCCAAAAGTGCACTGCGCAATGTTTTCCTTTCGATTGAGCAGGCGCGCGTTCTTGGAGAAGAGGTGGGCCAATTTTCGCAATTTTTAATAAATATTTGCAAATTTTTACTTTTCAATAAACTAATTCCGGCTTCAAAAACCCCGGAATAAAGCGATATTTTTAATAATATTTAAGGATTTTGCTCGCAATTGTTTGGATTACATCGACAGGAAGGCGGCCACTTTGATCTTCTCAGAAGCGTTTTTGCAAATTGATCAAAAATTATTGTGCGATATTTTGGACCGTAACAAGCTGATGGTCGATGAACTTACAATTTGGGATGCCGTAAAAACATTTTTTAATAATAAAGAATAAATATTCCTTTTTTTATCAATTAAATTTCCTCAATTAATAATAAATTATAAGGCACTTCGCTGGGCGGACGAAAAATGCCGCCGAAATGGGAAAGAGGGTTCGGCGGAGAATCGACGTGAAATGCTCGGCCCGGCACTCTTCAAAATTCATTTTGCGCGCATGCCACAAGAGGATTTTACTGATATTATTGGTGCACATTTTAAATACTTTTAAATACAAAACTTTATTTATTCTTTTAAAATATCCAACTCCAAAATTGGCACTATCAAAATTGAACTCCTCGCTTTTGACAGTTCCGTCCGGAGTGTTGACGAATGACGAGCTGGTCGGCGTGTATCTGTACTATTGCCATGCAAATTGTTCGCTCCGGGAGCTGTACCCGCTGAAATTCTCCACGCAGCGACGGTGACAATTTGTCGTTAGTGTCCGGCCGTCTGTTAAACAAAATGAAATATTTGAAATTGCAAAACTTTCTGAAATTAAAAATCTGTTGCCTAGCTTAACCAGGAAATTTTTTTTTCAGATTTATTTCAACAATTCAAATTAAAATAAAGAATGATTAAACATTTTTTTAATCTTTCTCCTTTCTCAGCAATTACCACGATGGCGGATGGTCAAATGATGCAGCATTTGGTGCATTTGTAAATGATGGATTTGGTGGATTTGTTGAGGACCCCACGGATAGTTGGCACTGATCTGGGCATGATCAATCAATAATGATACCCAATTTGAACATGATCAATCGATAATGATATGATAGCCAATTTGTTTTTAATTTGCAAGTTTTGTCATCGCATTAAACAAAAGTAATTGTTTCATAGCCCCAACAACCCAAAAACGACCCCGCCTTTTTCCTGTTCCTTAAGCCGTTAAAAAGTGCGTTGGGCTCAAATTAACGGGAATGGAATCGCTTACTTTTGCCGTGTGGGTCCCGTTCCCGCCGGAGTTGAGGTCGTTTGAGCGCCGGGCACAGCGCGCCAAATTTGGCACAGAAAATCGTGATTTTACGCGTTTTAAATCCGTCCGGGCTTAATTTAACAAAAGGTGCTTATTTTTTATGCCACGAGATGCTCAAACTGCTTTTATATCTTGCTCCTTTATTTTTACTTTGCGCTTAATCATGGCACGAAAAAAGCGATAGAACCTTTTAAGACATAACTTTTTTAAGAAATCGAATCGACTGACCTACTCTCGATAAAAAAGACTGCTCCCTAAACTGACATTAAAACGATTGATCGAATCAAACTGGAATGTCTCTCACATTACCCTTTTCTCACAATTTAAACCCGCTCAGAGAGCGTCGGGCGAGCAAGGTGGAACCCCCACCGGGAAACCGTACTACAGAAATGATCCTGAGAAGTACAGTCCCAAATTTGAGTGAGTTTGGCTGCCATTGAATGGGCAGGGCAATGAAAATGTTCGATCGGTTGCAAAGGGAGGAAGGGAAAATGGTTAACGCATAGTCTCTAAATTTACTCTCGTTTCTTTCTGTCGGAGATTGCATATTGCTTTCATTTTCCTTTAATGTTCTTTTACTGTGTCTAACAGTTTTCTTTGTAACGCATCGGACCTCCCTCATTGGGCTTACCGTATATACTCTTGTAATTCCCCATGGGCACAGCGTTTCATTTTTGCATTTTATTACCGTTTAAGGTAGACAGTGCACTCTCTCGCTTTTCCCTCTATATATCTACCGTTCTCTTCTTTTGGCGTTCTCTCTCACCTTTTTTAGCAAATATTTTGACCATCGCTCACTTCGAACACAAGAATTTTTGATTAAACACACCGATTTGCCTAATTTTTTGCAAAGAGCTCACTAACATATTTGCCTATAATAGTGAGCAAAAGAATTCTGATCTGAGCAGAATTGTTGAAGTTTGAGGGGGATTAAGTCTGAAAAATTTAAAATTTAGCTTAAAATGAACGAAAATCCTTCAACATAATTTTTGAATTTAGCGTTAGTTTTCTTTACTTTTCTTCACTTTTTTTCGTGTCAAAACTCTTGGCAAAATGGTTATGCGGTAATAAAATGCAAAAATGACGCGCTGTGCATGGGGGATTATTTTTCAACCTACTCAGAGAGTGGGGGATTATTAGAGGTTGGGGGATTATTGGAGGTTGGGGGATTATTTTTCAATCTGTTTGGCGATATGTTCATCTATCACGAAATTTTTCTTCATTAGCAGGCGAAAATTTTTTGAGAAAAAAACCTAGGGGGGTCCCTTTTGTTTTGCAAAATTTGTAGTTTTTGGACCAATTTTCTTAACAAATTGCCATAAAAAAACAAAAATTTGACGCCTAAAATTGATTTTGGAGAAAATTTTCTTCTGAAAAATTCTTTAAGAAAAATGCAATAAACTCTAAAATTGCACCCCTAAAGATTGACTTTTTTCGAAAAAAATTCCTTAAGAAAAATGCAATAAACTCTAAAATTGCACCCCTAAAGATTGACTTTTTCAAATTTTCAAAAAATGCACCCCTAAAAATCGACTTTTAGCACCTCCTCCGAAAAAAAAATCCTGGGTACATCCTTGGAACACACACATAGTTTATCCATTTTTCCCGTTACATCACRTTAAATTTTACCAAGTGGAAAAAGGGGATAAAATTGGATTCGGACTGTTAATTGAGGTGGGGGATTATTAGAGGTTGGGGGATTATTAGAGGTTGGGGGATTATTAGAGGTTGGGGAATTACAAGAGTATATACGGTATGTTACTAAAATTGGAGCAGACATTAATTAGCATGGCCCCTGCAAATGGCACGCAAATTTGTGAAGCACATTCCATTGCGTTTATTCGCTTATTTAAATAGTGATCAGTACCGGTCTCAAGACGAATTTTGCGGGTCCGGGAATTGTGAACCTTCCGATTAGCTAACTGAAAATAACACCGGCAAATTAAATCCTTCCTGAAATTCGATTACACAACCAGTCTAGTCCCAAGTTCCTGTTTTGGTTCTAGTCCGGTTTATGCGTCCCATGACATTTTTTTAAAGCTCTCAGAACTTTTTATTGGGAAAAGGTGAAATGTCAGCGATAAAAAAGTCGAAATATTCGGAAAGCGGCGGATGGGCGGACGACGATTTTGTCTCATTTTGGCAACATTACGCAAAGGTTCAGCAATGGGTGCAAATTGAGCGCCAATGTCGTCAAAATGCCATGAACGACTGGGAGTGGCGCCGAGCCGAGACCCAAGTCGGAATTTTCAAGAGAATTTACGAATTAATTTANGGCTGCAGCCCCCCCCGAAATGAAATTTGTGAAAAAAAAATCCATAGGGGGGACCCTATTGTTTTGCAAAATTGGTCATTTATTTGACCAATTTTCTTTACAAATCGCTTTTAAAATCGTCAAAATTTTTCCCGGCGGCGCCTATCGGCACCGCCGGGCTCTCCCATTCTAAAAATGTTTTAAAAAATTACCACATTTTTTAAATTTTTGGTGCAAATCTCTTAACAAATTGGGTCAAGAATCAAAAATTTTTCTCGGCGGCGCCTATCGGCACCGCCTCCCCCCGAAAAATTGCTTAAGAAAAATGCAATAAAACCCAAAAATGCACCCCTAAAAATCGATTTTTTTTTTCTTGACTCAGCCCCCCCTGAAAAAAATCCTGGCTACGCCCTTGGTCGGAAATTCAATGGTTTTTCGTCATTCCGATTCCAAAAAGTTTGGCATTTTAACGAAAGCATAACATTTTGTAAAAATCTTTTCTTTTCAGTGCTTGTCTTTGCTCGCTTCGACTGCCGACGTCGCCGCTTCTGACGGTCCGGAACCTGAACAAATCTCATCAAAACCGGCGGAAAATGCCAATTCCGTCGAACCAAGCAATCAAATGCCATCGGACGTTGTTGTTGATGCAATTGAGACGAGAAAAGGTTTTTTGATTTTCTTTCACCGAAATTCTAATCGAAGACCGTTTTATTCGATTCTCTAAAGTTTGTTGCCTCTCCAACCTTTTTTTGACTAAGGCTAAGCCCCTAACTAATTGCCATTTTTCATTTTGTTTTGATATCAGTCAAATTTGGAGTCGGAATTTGAATTCTACGATCCTAAAAACCCGCAGAATTTTTTTTGTTGGAATTTTTATGATTTTCTAAAAAACTTAGCCAGACTGCGCTTTAAGACACTGCTGTAAAAGAAGAAGAAGCGCTGAACGAGCTGGACCCCGCAATTTATTCGTCGTTGCCCAGCAAACGAAAAAAGGGGCGCAAACAGCACCAGAAACAACGGGCGTACAACCAAAACAGCAACAGCAACAGTTTGGAGTACGACGAACAGCACGCTGGAGGCGATGAACTGGACAATGAGTCGTTGGACGAGGACATGAAGGCGTTCATCCAGACAACGCTGGAACACCGAATACAAAGTTTGGGGCTTTATTCATTCGATGAAATAAAACATTAAATTTACAAAAAACAAAACATTTAAAAAACAAAAGGTGTTTTTCGAAATTATAACGCTGAAACGCTTAAAAATTTTTACCAAATTTTTATATATTTTTGTAAATTTTTTAAATGGTAAGAAATTTTGTGAAGTAAAAATAACCCATTTTTGTTTAGGGGAGCAGAAAAAACGCGAGGAGCAGCAAAGGAAGAAGCAAACGCGCCGCCAAAGTGGCGGTGAAGAATATTGCGATGCAACAAATTGTATACGTTTTTTTAAATTGAAATCTTAGTTTTTTCGGGTTTGGGAATTTTTCGGAAAATGCTAAAATTTTGAATAAATCTAACAAAATTCTCAATTTCGAGAAAAATTGTACATCCTTCAGTGAGCATCAAGGCAACCCACCAAAGTGCGCAGTCACAAAGCGCCGCTGGCGATGGCACCGCGCAACGTTCTTCGGCATCCGAATTGTTGTCCATCAGGGCGCGTGAGTTTTGGCGCGCAAATTTGTACGGCACGAACGGGGCGGCCAAACTGGACAGCCTGGAGGCCAAAGGACGCGCACATTTTGAGGCCGAATTTGCCAAGCACGTGCCGAACACGTGGCCGAACATTCCGCTGCGCTTTTGATCAGATCACTCAACCGACCGCTGATCGATTTGTTGGACTTCAGAAATCACTGATCGGAATGGGCTGGTGGAACGGAAGGATAAAATGTTTAATTCGTTGCGCAACTTTTGTTGTTTTTTTCGTATAAGGGTCCATTTGACGGTTTTTTGCAATGTTTTTTTTGTTAAAATAAAAACGTTTCTTCTCTCTTATTGCAATAAGTTTTTTTTAATTTATATATTTATGGATTTGTGTTAACACTGTCATTATATCGCAATTTTTAAATAGTTTATCCATAAATAAAAAGTTTTTGTTTGCATTTATATTTTGGTCGATGATTCGCTCGGCGTTCAGCTACCTCAGTCAGGCGAGCAACCAACTCTTCCAGGCCGGCTCAACAGGTTCAAGCAGTTTAATGAATTATAAGCAGGAGGGATCGTGCGAAATTGCGGGAATTGTGCAATAATTTAATCAAAAAATGCTGATTTTCGGCTTTTTATTTTTAGATGGAAATTTTTTTCTGCAAATTACAGATGCAAAATCGCATCCGCTGGTGGGGCAAACGCTGACCATCGGCGATCGTTTGTACGCGGTCCGCTCGCTGTTGGCGGAGGGCGGTTACGCGTTGGTGTTCGCGGTGGAGGAGAAAACCGGTTTCTACGCGCTCCCAAAAACCCTCATAAAAGAACACTAAAATCTTAGAAATTGTTAGAATTTATGTCCGGAGGGTTGAAATTGGTCAAAACGGAACTCAAATTCGGATTTTACGGCCTCGGGAACCAACCTTTTTCGCTTTTTAACTTAATTTTTATTAAAACGCTGATCAGACACAAAAATGGTTTGATCCAAAAAAATGTTAGCAAAGCGATCAGAGAAAAGCATTGTTTTCTGTTTGTTGATGGATTCCCCTCATTCAATTCATAGGCCCGCGTCAATCGAACACCGGTGGCAGCGGAGGACACTGGTACGCGCTGAAACGCCAGTTGGCCGCCGATCGGCAAGCTGCGGAGGCAATCGTGCGCGAGATCAAGTTCCTCAAGCTGGTCAGAGGGGGGGGGGCAATAATTTGGCTTTTCAAAATTTTGGAAAAATCTGCTGGCACCGCTAACCTTGCAAAAATAAAAACCGCCTGAAATCGGCACAATTTTTTTAAAAAATTTATTCCAAATAAAAATGTGCAACGATTTTTTAGCTCAGCGGTCACCCGTCCATTGTACGCTTTTGCCATGCGGCACAGCTCGGCGGCAGCGACAACGCGGAACAGAAGCGTCGTCCGCCTTCGCCGTCACAGCACCATTTCGCCGAGTTTCTCGTGCTCACTGAACTGTGCGCGGGCGGTCCGCTGATCGACGTGATGCGCAGGGGTCCGTTCAGCGTGGAACAGGTGACAAGAAAATGAAACAAATCTCTTCTCCGGTTTTGGGCTTTGAAACGGTCTAAACTGATAACATTTCATAGTACAATTTTGCTTTTAAAGGTCTGCAAAATTTTCCACGCCACCGCGCAAGCCGTCCTGCACATGCATGATCGAAATCCGCCGATTACCCATCGGGACATCAAGGTTTTTTTGTGGGGAAAATTCATTGAAAACTCTCCCCTTTTTTTGATCGAAAATTTGCTGTTCGACGCCCACGGGCACGTCAAATTGTGTGATTTTGGCAGCGCCACCACCGACATTTACCGGCCTGACGACGAATGGGGCGCTTTAATCCGATCAGAACTTGAGGAAGAGGTCAGTGGTTGTGTTGCAGGACATTCAACAAATTTCCGTATTTGTTAGCTCAGGGACTAGTTCAAAAAATTTCTTAAAAGAAGCATTGTTTTAATTAAATAATTCCCAAATTTGCGGAATTTCCAAGTACTTCTTGCCTTTCGGGTTTAGAGAATTTGTGAAAAATTGTTTTATTTTTGAACAGGGGGGGGGGAACTTAGCAGGACCCCGATTCTTGAGAGAGAGAAAAATATTTTCTGTTGCACCAATTTCCGGGGGGAACTTTCTGGGAGTTTTTGTTTTAGTCGCCTTGGAAAAAAGGAAATTTACGTTTTTACCATTTGTTTAGATGGCCAAATACACGACGCCAATGTACCGGGCACCGGAGATTCTGGACACCTACCAAAACTATCCGATTGGACCTGCCCAAGACATTTGGGTGGGTTTTGTGGGGGAGGGGGGGGGGGTTGGGATTTTTGAAAATTTTGGGGATAAAATTTATTATTTTTTGGGGTTAGGCGCTTGGCTGTGTGCTGTTCTATTTGTGCTACCGGGCACATCCGTTTGAGGACAGTGCCAAACTGCGCATTCTGAACGCCAAGTACACGCTGCCGCCGGCCGATTCCGTTTACCAGGTGTTCCACGATTTGATCAGTGAGTTTTTTTTTGAGAGGCGGTGGCGTTTTTCCACAAACCGTGATCAGGATCAAAAAACATAAATGGGATTTAAATGAGAAGTCGATTAAAATTGGTCAAAAAACGTGACCATTTGAGAGGGATATTTTTTAACTCAAGAAAGGGCTAAGTTTCAATCTTGATTGACCTACTCTAATAAAATTAGAAATTTTTCAAACCAAACGACAATTTTAATCTGAATTTGCGAAATTTTTGTTTGAAAGAAAATGAATTTTGAGGACGAACTCTGCAGCCCGACCCCTATTCTCGCCCGTCCATCCAGGACTTGTGCGAGCAGGTTGAGGACGTTGCGATGGCACTGAACGTGCAGTTGGAGGAGCCCGTGCTGAGCGCTGACCAAATGCTGGTGTTGTTGAACGAGCAGCCGCCGATGACCATTCCTGGACAACGAGTAGCGGCAGCAACACATTCAGCACCGCCGTCTGGTTCAGCAGCACCGGCAACAGCAGCGACGAGTGCGAGCAGTACAACAACCACTGGCAACAACAACGCCTCCTTTCTCATGGATCAGGGCTTGTCCCTGCTGAAAACGTTGAAAGAAAAGTCGTCGGCCGCCACAATGTTATCTGGTGACTTTTTTTGAATTTGGGGGTAAAACAAATTTTTCAAAAATGTATGCTCACAGTTAATAGCACATTGAAAACCACGATTTTACCCCTAATTTGATCATTATGACTGAAAACAAAAAAAAACAATTTCAGATCAATTCAAGGCCCAGCTTGGCCTCCACCAGTCACCGGCACAAAGTCGGGCCGAATCGTCAAGGGCAAAAAACGGCGGTGGTGCCGCCGCTAAAATTGCGCCGCCTCGGCCTCCGGCACCGCCGCTGTTCACCACCAGACCGGTTCAACTGACGTTCGACGAGGAGAATGGCGCTGCTGCTGACAGTGATCATAGACTCAATTTGGTACAAAATTTTCTCAAATTATGGCATTTATTTTTGCGCATTTTAGTTGAAGAACGCCGACACCAAGCAGTACAAGCAACAACAACAACAGCGGCGGACAGCACAGACGCCGGTCGACGATTTTTTCAGCTCGTTGGCATGGGAAGCCGATTCGGGCAGCCGCAGCAGCAAAGACCAATCTCATTGTCAGCATCATCAACGACATGAACAAGAACAGAATTTGCTGTCGTCAGAACCAGACATCTGTTTTGGTATATGGGCAACTGCGACTTTTTGTGGGGATTCATTTTGTTAATTTTGCGTGCAAGGATTAAACTAACAAATATTTTTTAATAATATTATTTCCTATTTTGAGGACCAAATCTGCTTGAAAACGCCCGCGATGAACAACAGCAGCGGGTGGTTGTAGACGTACCCGTTCCGAGCGCAGCTGATCAACTGCTGTTGCTGCTGCATGACGAGCAGCAGTCGACCATCCCCGCCGGACGCCAAAGGGCGGCGGCGAGCGTGCAACCGACTGAAGTAAATATGTTATGATTAATTTTTGAGAAAAATTAGCATAAATTGCCGAAAAAGGCCAAATTTTTCTCTTTTTTTTCTGGTTAAATTTAAAATGTTTATTTAAATTTAATTGGCGTTACAAAAACATTTTGTTTCACAGATTCTGACCAACCCCGGCGAACCGTTGCAGGCGGAAACAATTGGTGCTGCATCATCACTGCTATCAGACACTGCAACGCCGACAAGTTCAAGCAGTACAACAACGACTTCAGCGGTCACGGACAATGCTTCTGGCACGGAATTTTTACTCGCATTTTTAAAATCTAAAGAGGAATCTTTTTAGATCCCAAAAAATCGCAAAAAGCTGGTGGGAACTTTGACGACATTCTGTCCTCCGTCTACGGGTTTACCTCGTCTACAAAACTGTCCACTCGGTCGTTGGCCGACATGAGCAAAGAGAGTGACAACCGGGACATGGACCCGCTGAGCATACAGGTTGGTTGGCATTCGAATGGCAGAGGGAGGGATGCGGATTTTTGAAATTTTTACAGATTTTTTTTGTATTTTTACTCCATGCGCTCAGATTCGCGACTGGACCTCGGGCAAGGAGCGCAACATTCGTGCACTGCTCGGCTCGCTGAACGCCGTGCTGTGGCCAGAGGCAGCCCAGGCGTTGAAGCAGCCGACGGTGGCCGAGCTGTACGTCGCCGAAAATGTGAGTGTGATGGAACACGACCATCATGGCTTTTCCCGGCCTCTAGTCAAGATATACTACTATAGTATTTGCAGAGAATTATTGTTAAATTTGTTGAAAATGTCTTTAATAAATTTATTGAAGTAATTTTTACAATTTTATTAAGGGTTTTATTAACAAAATACTTTGAATTTCAATATCTAAGCGTGGATTTTCCAAAAAAAAACCCTTGCCCGTGTACGGGCCCGTGTTGCACTTGCCCGTGTCATTTGAAAATTCCGATCTCTAGTTTGGACTACGATTAGATCGCATTGTTGTTTTTTTGTATTACTGGTAAAATTCACTGATCGAGAGTCGCGAGTGTTCGAAAAAGCCCCCGTATGTCTCTTATACACATCTAGATGTGTATAAGAGACAGGATCCCCAGGCACTATCTTCGCGCCTGTTTGGTGGTCCATCCAGACAAACAACATCCGGGCAGTGTGCACATACCTGTCTCTTATACACATCTAGATGTGTATAAGAGACAGCCTCAGATCAGAAAGCACTATCTTCGCGCCTGTTTGGTGGTCCATCCAGACAAACAACATCCGGGCAGTGTGCACATACCGTTGGCCAGAGCGATTTTCACTGAGCTGAATAATGCGTGGACCGAATTTCAGAAAAACAACGATTTTTAGTTGATTTTTTTGTTTTGCACATTTTGACAATGAATTTTATTGAAAAATTTCATTTTTTCCATTTGTCAATTGTATAATTTTCTTCAACTCTTTACTTTGTTGCTGTAAGGGTTCGTTCGATTTTTTGTGTTCACAAAAGTTGTGTTGAATTGTTGTGTCTGTCTCTTCCGACAATTCGTTTTGTTGCTGCTACAGATTCAAAACTTTTAATGTTTAGAAGAATTTGAGCACCTCACTATCAGGCAATCATTTGCTTATTTTCTTCAAATTGATCTATGGGGCCATGCAATTTGTATGAGAGTGAGTACCACCGGTGTCCGGCGGGTTAACGCTGCCTCAAATCCGGGAGTGCCTAAAAAACGACGCGTCCAGAGCAGTCCCGGTCAGTACCGGGCGGGCACTAATGGGCGGCTCATTAAAATTTGTTTATATCCGCCCGCTGTCATAGGCTTTCTTGCCGTGTAAATTTTTTTGGAATGAAAAATGCTCGCCATTTCATTTGTAAAAACACATTAAATTTCCTTTTCACTCACAAATCAGCCATTTCCGGTCTTAAAAATTACTCGAATCGAATTTCATTTTGACTATGACCAATTTCCTACCCAAATTGTTTAATCATATGGCCGCGCATCAACCATTTGTCTGTTTGTCCGTATGTGTATTGATTGGTTGGTTTTCCCCGTCCGCCATTAATTTCTGCAAACTTTTTCTTATTTATATTGTATTGATTAATGGAGTGATTCACTCGACCCCCTGTCTCTTATACACATCTAGATGTGTATAAGAGACAGTACTAGTGTAGAACGGGATCGGGATCGAGACTGAAATGATCCCGGTCTTTTAATCCTGATCCCGGGTTTGCCTTTTTAATCCCGAACTCGCTCTACTCGAGTTTGTACAGGGATAAAGCATTATTTATTATTAAGTGGACGTTTCAATAAATCTGCTAATTGTTGCAAACCCAACAATTTTTGTCTATTACCTATATAAATATATGTAAAAGTTGTTTAGATTTATGGCCAAAACGCATTCCGCCGCGTTGGAAATGCAGTCGGCACAAACAAAAATGCCTCCGGCTTCGTCAGATTTGCCGGCACGATCAGAAATGCCGAAAGATTCGTTACAAATGCCTTTGGCACAAGCAGAAACGCTTGCGGGGCAAGCAGATGCACGTTCTGCGCAAGAGGAAATGCCTCCGGCAAGCGTTGAAATGCATCCGGACTCATCGCCACCATCGGTTGGTGTGCCGTCATTGTTGCTGCCTTTCACCAATAATGCCGCCACATCATCTTCAACAACGACGGCACTTTCCGCCTCGCTGCCGCGTTCGATGTCCGAAGTGTTTCCGCGCAGGCACCGCCGAACTGCTTCCGCAAATGACGGCCAACAACCGGTCAACCAATCGCCAAGCGAAGATGGGACGGCATCTTGTGAGGCTAAAATGGCATTTGCAACTGCAAATTCGCGAATTGCTTACCTATTTTCAAATTAGAATGCCTCCTGCGGCGGGCATATAAATGGATACCAAAAATCCAGATTTTAGAGAAATTTTAAATCCAAAAATTTTAAAAATGAATTAATTCTAAAAGGCCTCGGTTCGCCCTGCTCTTCGAGCAGCCTTCCGGCACATTTTGCGTCTCCGGCCACTGCAATTTTGTTGAAAAGCGATCAGATCAGTGCCATCGCTCGCTTCGCGTTCACCGATTTGGTGATCACAGTACTGAGGCTGGACTTCTACAGGCCAAGCGATCAGGAAGCGATGTGTGTGTGGTGAAGGGAGGGAATTGGCGGGCCGGACAGTTCAGTGCCGGGACATTTCAGTGCCATTTATCATATTTTAACTATTTTAAATACAACCAAATCAAAATTATGAGGTTCAAATTCGGCTGACACTGAACTTCAATTTTTATATTTTTTTTAATCGGAAAATAATTTAAATAAATTTCAGCAGATTTTGTAAGTGTTCGTTGGACATTTTGCTGAAATGGGGCGAACTGCCTGCAAAGACGCAACAGTCGTTGCGGAAACGAATTGAAGTGGCGTAAATTCAAATATTTTAAAACATATTTTACATTAATAGCAAAATCAGCCGTAAATATATTAGACTCAAATATATTTAAATAAATTTATTTTACGCATAAAGAAATCTCAGCTCTAAATTTTATAAATATTTAAATTAAAATTATTTTATTTGCATCTAAATATTTATTAATATATATATTTTTTAAATATTTTTGCATTTTAAGCAACAACCCTAAATTTAAATATTTTAATTGTAAAAAATAATTTTTAAAAATTTGTTTTTGCATTTAAAGGAAAATCAGCCTTTCAACGAGGACATTGGCGCATTGATAACGGGTCTATTTTTGTTAAATTAAAATATATTTTTTTAAATTTAATATTCCATTATGTCACAGCCATCAAGTTGGACCCGTTGCTGCGTCAACCGCACGGACTGCTCCATCTTCTCGGCTCCCTGCTGTTGTCCGTGCTCATCAACGGTGACTACGACAGCCGTTTTAGGGTGCTGCTACGGCACATTTCCGCACTGCTTGGCATTCATTGGGACCTCTTCGAGGAGGTGCAAAAAATAATTTAATTTTTTTTCAAAATCTCCGCAATTTTTTAAAGTTTGAGTCGACGCTGGGCGACCGCCTCATCGACGAGTACAAAGAGACAGTGTGAGATTTTAAAAAGAAATATTGTAGTAATTTTAGGCGAATTTCAATGGGTAGTTTTTGGGGGCATACGTACCTAAATTAGTATTTATTTTTTGTCATTATTGTGCTTTTTTATAGTGATAATCAGCGCGTGCGCGAGAGTAAAAGTCGGCTGAAGAAGTTGAAGCGGTACGCAATGATTGGCGCAGCTTCCGGACTCGGGGGCGTCCTAATCGGTGCGCGATTAAAACCCCATAATTTTTTTAATTTATTGAATTAACGATTTTTAAATTTTAACTATTTTGTTTATTAAATATTTGCATATTTTTATACAATTTTACAGGTGTTACCGGTGGCCTCGCCGCTCCAGTGATTTTGACGAGCATTTCTGCACTCACTGCCACCACAATTTTGCTGCCAGCCGCCGCTTCTGCTGCCATTTTGGGGTCATTAAATGCAATTTAAACAAAATTGATTATACTATGGGCGATGTTAGTGATATCAGTCAGATCAGAGCCCGGACTGATCAAGATCTCGATCGAGAAATTTTACCGAGATTTTTTGGGGGGTTTCAGTGTCTCGTACAAATCTCGATTGGTGATTTTCTGATCTTGATCGGTCCTTAAGTCCGAACTCCGGAGCCTTTCTCTATATCTGATCCTTAGATATTTATTTTAACTGAGCGTGATCATGATATTCTACCGTTTGTTGGCCATCGATCCAAGCTTAAGCGGAAATCTGCCACAAATAATAAATACCGTAGTCGGGGCTCGGGCGCTGGTCACTCACTACTTACTGTACACCTCTGTCACACATACAGTTCGGTGTTCGGTGCAGCTGGTGCCGGACTCACTGGCTACCGTATGCAGAAAAGAGTGGGCGACATTGAGGAATTTCACATTGAGCGTCTGACGGAGCAACAAAATCAGGTGTTGCCAAATTTTGAATGAATCAAATTTCATCAAGCCAACATTTGTTGTAGGGCCTGCACTGCGTGCTTTGCGTGTCGGGATGGATTGAGGACCGGGAAGAGAGCGCGTTTCGGCACCATTGGCGCCATCTTTGGATGAGCAAAGAACAGTACACGCTGCGATGGGAGAGCAACGTAAGTGGCTTAAATGATCTGCACTTTTTTCCAGATCATGTCATCAGCTTTTAAGTATATATCTCTAGCCCCCATGCTTTCAGTGTTTTTGATCAATTCCAATCTGATCTGGTCTAAGAAATTTTGGTTTCAAACCTGACCGATACTGAGTCTCTGGCTGGGTTGCAGAATCCGTTGTTTTTTTGTATCCAAAGACGACCGAATCTTTGGATTTAGCTGATTCGTTTTTTCTGTATCCGCCACAAAATGGGGCCGGCCTAGCAACAAAAATTGAAAAAAATCCTCCAACTGTTTTTTGTTGTCCATTTCATCAACGTTCCCAAGCAGTACCTCGAAGAGTTGGGCAGAAGCATCGACTATTTCGTCTCTTTTGTCGTTTCATATGCCATCCAACGATCGTTGATGGAAACAATGCTGGCCAGTCTGGTCTCCGCCGTCGCATGGCCTCTGGTATGGCAAAATTTTTGATTCAAATGCTTCAAATAACATTACACAGGTCCTGCTTGGTTCTTCTTGTGTCATTGACAATCCGTGGAACATTTGCACACGTCGGGCACGCCAAGTAAATTATTTATTATGGAATTTCAAAAAATAAATCTACGCCTAATTTTAGTCCCTCGGGGGGGGGGATATTTTTATGATTCTCAAAGGCATTTGTGTACGTTTTGAGTGCCGTTGCCAAAGCGGCGCCAATGGCATATTTGTTAATGTCAGGTGGGTGAACACCTCGCCGAAGTGTTGCTGACCAGACAGCACGGCAGACGCCCGATCACACTGATCGGCTTTTCGCTTGGCGCTCGCGTGCTTTATCATTGTGAGTGAAAGTGATCACCGGGACGAACTCTTGTCGAAATTCCCTACTCGAAAACTGTATTTTGACATCAAAAAATGCTGAAAAATGCGCGATCGGCGGGAGTTACAAGGGCTTTCATTGATTTTCTGCTTTCATTTTCGGGCACTCGGCTTAAACGTTGCCAAGACTATACGATTGAAACTGATCTCAATTTTCGTGGTCATTCAAACAGGCCTTTTGGAAATGAGCAAACGCGTGCCGGACTCATTGGGTAAAATTTAAAAAATATATTTTTATAATAAAAATCAAAGAATTCGCCCCTTTAAAAGGCATTGTGCAGGATGTGATTTTGTTGGGTGCACCGGTGTCAGCTTCGCCTTCCCAGTGGCGCCAACTTTGTTCAGTAAATAAAATTTGAATATGAAAATTTGGCATTTGCAATTCTTTTTCATTAATATTTATCGGTTTATTTTGGAAATTTTTGTATTCTTTTGTTGATTTATTTCAAGTTTTTTAGTTTATTAATTATAAACCTCACTAAAAATTAGCATTGTTTCATTTTTTCGTCCCCGAACTTCAACCCCGCCGACGTCAGGGGCCAGCCCTATCTTAAACACATATCTAAACGCCCAGCATTTCGTTATAGGCTACCGTAAACACACTTTTAATTCCACATGTGGAATTATTTTCAACCTCCTCAGAATGGGTGACATTATTAGAGGGGGCGGCATTATTAGAGAGTGTGGAATTAAAAGAGTGTTTACGGTATATCCATTTTATTGTATTTTATAAATTTTATGTCGTCGGCGGGCGCGTGATCAACGGTTACTGTAAGACGGATTGGCTGTTGCGCTTCCTCTACCGCGCAATGAGCGTGCAATTCATCATTGCCGGCACGGGGCCCGTGGACAGTCGGACGGAGCGCAAAATCGTCAACTTTAACCTTTCTCACATTGTCCGTTTTATTTTGTGAATGGAGGCACAAAAGGACTTAAGATCAGAACTGATCTGATCTGATCTTTGATCAAACTAATCTCTAAAACAACCCTGATCAGTTTTTATTCGGCAGTTTTTACATCATTTAATGTTTACTGGGCCCCTTTCGAATCATTATACGGTGACAAAATGCTTCAATGATCCCCGTTAAATTTTACAACGAATTTCCGTAAATCTTTTCACTAGTCCTTAGCGCTGCGCATTTTGGTGCCAACTTACTAATCCAAATCAAATTCAACAAACAGAGAGTTTTGGTGTTAGACGGGGAAAAAATCGAACTTTCCTTTTTTTATGATCAAATAGGAGCAAGAATTAGTCATATTTTATAATCCGAAATTTTTGAAGGTCAAAGGCCATTTGGACTACGCGAAAAAGATGACGCAAGTGCTGGAGGCGGTCGGCGTCCGTTGCACGCCGCTCTCGCACGCGTCGCGCGCCGATTTGTCCAACGACGACGAAGCGCCGCAGGCGGTGGCCAACGCGGAAGAAGCGATCGAACGCGCCGAAATAGCACAGGTGGGAGAGAAGCAGAGCAAGATCAGACACAAAATTCAAAATTCGGGTCGAAAAGCATAAATTTTAATTTAAAAAATTCAATATTAATTTAACCTCCCTAATTCAGGAACTCGACGAGCAGTCCACGGTGGTTGAACATCTCAAACATGGACTTGGCAGTGTCAAACATGAAGTTGATCATCATGAAGCCGAAAGAGAGAAACAACGGACGAAAAAGAGCAATTTTGTTGTCGGAAGTATGGAAAAGGGTGGCGAAATCATACCGGATGATGGGGAGGAGGTGAGCCATCCCCAATAATTTAAAATTGACTTTGAAAGGGCGTTAATTAGCTTGCTAATGTACCTATTTTAGCATGTGTAGCATTTACAGTATGCCAAAATGTTTTTGAACTTTGTACAGCCCATCGATCCGCTGCTGGGCGTCCGGCTGCGTGCATCAAATGCCAAAACTGCAGTTGCTGCCCCCACTAACCGCAGCAGTGCAGATGGAGCAGCAGCAGCAGAAGCAGAAAGCGCAAGACGTACAAACTCTGCGGACAGTACGGACACCTACTTGTCCGCAGTGTCCACAACATAACCGTTCTTTCAATACCCAAAAATGGTGGATTCTGTTCTGCTGACCTTGTCCAGCAGGTCGTCCGGTGATCAGAACTGATTGATTGATCAGATCACTTTTTTTTGTAATCTTCAGAAAGAACACATTCACAACCATTATGATCACATAATAACCACGGCAAGATGCCTTCTATTTTATACGGGATACATAGCCCGAGGCTAGGCCGTTTTGTGTTTCGTTTTAAAAAATCTGTCCCGGTTTTTTGAAAAAACGGTACGGCCTAGCCCTTGACAAATGGCCAGAGGCGCTATATAGCGTTTAGCAATGATGGAAATTGCGCAATTTCGGTCATAAGAATGTCGAACAAATGTTTTTAGAAAAAAGATTTGGCTTCTCTGGCTGTTGAAATTATTCCATAACATTTTCAAAATGTTTCATTTTTGTTTCTCCTGTTATTTTACATTTACCCCCACATTTTAATATTTTGGCACTCCTGTGATGTTTGCTAATTGAACATTTTATGGGCCATAGCATAAATCAGAGCTCGGATCAAATCTTTAAGCAGTATCGAGTAGGGTTCGGACGGGCGCCCGGGTCGGGCGGGCAACGGGCGGGCATTCGGCCGGGCGGGCGCCCGACTAGGAAATATTCGATCCGGGCTAAAGCCCGGTATTCGCCCGGCAAAGCCCGCCCGGACAAAAAATCAAAAAAAGCCCGCCCGGAAAAGCCCGCCCGGCTCCTTTTAGGGAGCCCGGAAAAAAGCCCGCCCGGCCCCAAAAAACCGAATATTTTCCGAATATTTTTTGTCATTTTTGCAAGTAGGGAACCCCTTTGTTTTGCAAAATTCGTATTTTTTGGACCAATTTTCTTTACAAATTGTCATCAAAAATCAAAAAAATTTCCCCGGCGGCGCCTATAGGCACCGCCGGGCCCTCGCATTCGTAAAAACTTCAGAAAAAAAGGTACCATATTTTTAAATTTTGGATGAAAATCTCTTAACAAATTGAGTAAAAAATTCAAAAATTTCTCGGCGGCGCCTATCGGCACCGCCGACCCCCCTCCCGAATCTGGGGCCTCAAAAATTACGATACGGGTTATTTTTAGCGAAAATACGATGCAATATGGCTCTAAATTACGATATTTACGATTACGATACGATACACATCCCTGGTCTATATCGTACATGATCAGGAATGATCAATCTATAACTTTTAAGCTGTTTCAAAAAAAATTTTTTAAATATTCGCCCGGTATTCGGATGTTTTCCAAAATCCGGGCTAAAGCCCGGTATTCGCCCGGCAAAGCCCGCCCGGAGAAAAACCCAAAAATATTCGCCCGGCAAAGCCCGCCCGGACAAAAAATCAAAAAAAGTCCGCCCGGCAAAGCCCGCCCGGCCACTTTCGGGTTGCCCGGAAAAAAGCCCGCTAAGTAAAAATCGCTTCATTCGTTAATATTTTTTGGGTACAGAATTTTCTTTTGAAATCGGAAAAAAGTCCACAAAGCTCCTGAAAACCCACAAAAAGCAGCAAAGCATTTTTTTCTCATTACTTTTTGAATTTTCAAGTCCAAAATGTAACAATTTTTTGCTTATTTTTTATCAAAATTTCTAAACTTTTAAAGGAATTTTTCTTAACAAACACCAGAATCTTGAAAATTTTCAAAACTTAAATTTGACAGAGCACTTTATCAATTTAAATATAAATCTTCACATCAAAAGTTGGTAAATTTTTATAAAAAATGTGAAAGAAAGCGATGTAAGAAAACCCCTCAAATTTTAAATAATACCGAAAAATGGAATAAAACTCAACAACAAAGAATTTCCGAATTTTGGAAGTGATCATTTTCCAAAGCTCCTTCCCTTTCCAATTGGTCAATTCAGATGGCTTTTTCCCGCCTTCTTCGAGATCAGCTCTTTCTGCGCCTCGCTAATTCTGTTCAGCTTGTGTTGCTGCTTTTCCAATTTGTTACTTTGGCAACAACCCACACATGMGCCCACTAAGGCGGCGACGCCAAAGATGGGCGCGGCCAGAACTCCAAAAGTTGGAGCCCAGCAAAAACCGCTGGCAACAGATCCGAGATCGAAAGCAATATGATCGGAACATTCCGTTTCGTCGAAACTTAGTGAGGGTGGGGGGCCATGACAACCATCCAACGCATAACAGCACAACTGCGTCTGGCACACGCAGTAAAAGATAGGGCAAATAGAGAAAGCTCTGCACAATTCGCATATTTCTTTTGCATTTTTGGCGTTATGATGATCTTTAATGAGTTCCTTATTATCCTGGATCATTCGGACGTACGCTAAAAAGTTGCAACAAAATTTGGAAATTATGAATTTTAAAGAATTGATAGAATATACACAAAATGGTAACCATTTGATTACTTATTTAATAACTTCAATAAACACAAACATTTTTTGAGTGCGTACGTTTGACCGCCATCCATACAGAAATATCGGAGAAAAAAGTCGTCCTTGTTCGACTTGAGTTCGTTGATCAGAAAAGTGAATGTTGCGATTGAAAGAAATTGCTTATAAATGCGTTCAAAAAGCTCCGGGTTGGCCCTTTTTAAAACATTTTGCAATTCGTTGCTAAAGAAAGGACAGTTTGTTAATTAAGAATTGAACGCCTCCAACCTTTTTTCACCGGCAAAACAACGTTCGACCTTTTTAAGCTCGGCATCAAACATTAGCTCGTAATATGCCACTGTCTGAGGTCCATTGCCCAATTGGACCTTGAAACTAGGGTTGTACGGGACCGGTTCCGGGACCGGGACGGGACGGGATTTCCCGGGTTTTTCAGGTCCCGGTCCCGGTCGGGACGGGATTTTTGAAAAATAAAAAATCCCGGTCCCGGTTTTTTGGTCCCGCCGGGACCGGGACCAACCGGGAAAAAAGTACACCCCTAATGATGGCATTTCGAGCGACAATTTCAGCCATTTTTACTAGAGATCGGACGGTACGGGAAAGTACCGAAGCTTTTTCGGTACTTTTCGGTACTCAGGCATCGGTACTTTCCCGAAAAGTACCGACCGAACCTTTTCGGAAAGTACCGATGGTTTTCGGTACCGGTACTTTTTCGGTACTTTACCGAAAAGTACCGACCGAAAAAATCTGAGAACCGAAGGTACCGACCGAACAAAATTTGAGTACCGAAAAAAGTACCGAATGGAAAAATTGGTAATATATTTGAATTTTTCAACCTTTGTACACAATATCACGTGGCTCAGTGGTTAAACTGTGAACCAAAAGAGTTTATTGGCTGAGGTTCGAGTCCTCTAGTCAAATTTCTTATTATTTATTTTTATTGAATGCCCTGCTGGTGAGAGATGTGGTTGACTGGGGTTCAAACCCCCGACTGTGTAAATAGTTTTTTGTGTCTTTTAATTAACTTCATGGCAAAGAAAAACAATATTTTTTCTTTAAATATGTATTTAAGATTTTTAAAATTGAAGGTAATTTAGGAATTTCTCAATTTTTTGAAGAAAGTTATAGAATTAATTTTCAAAAATTTTCAAAACTTCTAAGATTTACATAAATTAC
>MEIZ01000062.1:93257-104909 GCA_001723225.1 Globodera ellingtonae
ATTTTCAAAAAAAAAAAGCTTTTTGAACAATTTCGAGGCCAAAATTAATTCGAATTTGGATCCGGGGTTTGAAATTTGTCTATGTAAATGTCAGATTCAGAATCCACGCCCTCGAATACCACCAGAAAAATCTTTTTTTTTTTTTGAAAATGGGGGGGGGGATTTGTTCAATTTCATTGCAAATTTGTTAAAATCACAACGAAAAAAAATTCACACAGACAACGGACATTTTGTAAATAAAAAATGGCGCATTTTGAGGTAATAATAATAAAGAAAATAAAATTGAATGAAGCTTTCTGCTGCATTCCCAGCGCTTTTATACCTTCGAATGTGACTTCCGTTCGAATGATTTCCGGCAAAATGTAAGCCTTAGAAATAGCATTGCTAACGAAGAGAGCGGAGGGAGTGCCAGAGAATTGTTGGCATTGGCTTGGAGTTGGCATTGGCATGAACGGCCTGGCCTGTTAAGTCTTTAGAAAGATAATTATAGTTGAAATAAACTAGATTGGTCAATCGGTTCACATGAATTTGTGCAATTTTAGCTTTACTTTTTCATTTAACAACGCAATTAGCTTGCCTTCAAATATAGCACGGACGATCTAGATCCTCGTCGAGATTTTTCAAGTTTCTCGCTGAAATTTCGATCGACAAAATTTCACTGAGATCTTCGAGATTCGAGTTTTTGTTTTGAACCTTACCGATACTGAGTTCTTGAATTATCTCGAAAAACTTCGAATCTCGAAAAATCTCGGTAAAAATTGTTTGATCGAAATTTGGATCAAGAATCTCGATCGGTCCGTGCTTTAATTAAAATTGCCCCAAATTTATGTGACGACTGATCCATCTAGTTCATTTTCAACTACAATTATATTTCTAAAGACTTAACAGGCCAGGCCGTTCATGCCAATGCCAACACTTTTGGCTTTACGCAAATGCTAACACATTCTCTGGCACTCCCTCCACTTTCTTTGTTTATAATGCTATTTCTAAGGCTTGTCATCTTTCAGGAAATATTTCGAAGTCACATTCTAAGCAATCGATTAAAAGCAGCATAAAATCGGCCAAATATGATTCAGCTAGGAAAATGTGCCTAAATTCTGCAAAAAATACTGTTTAAAAAAAATTTGTTTAGACGTTTTTCCCGGACAGTGTTACCCTAATTCAAATATTGAGAAACAAACATCCCTGATGCACACATTATAACTTACGCCCCAATAAATTTAGAAATAGCAAATTTGCATGTTTGTCGGAGTTAAATTAATTGCTATTCCTGCGTATAGTTAAAGTGATGATGCAAAAAATGCTTTGCATCGTTTGGTCCGGAAGTCTTTTTGACAAAAAACAAATTCCCCCAGGCAAACAACCGCGCCACGCCAATTTGTTAAAAAGCCCATTTAAGGCCAGGCAAATCTTTTATCCATATCTTCACTAGTCATTCAACTGATGTTGGGGCCCTCCAAATATCCCAAATCCTTACATTCACTCATTTATTTGTGCTGATTTCCCTAATCAACCAAAATTTCAAAAGATATCCTAATCTTTGGGTCCATCACATTATCCTTATCCCGGTTAATCAAGTCCGAGACCAGAGATTGTCCGGATCCGGAATTCGGCTTTTTGGGCAAAAGGTCTACTGTGACCGAAGTAAAAGCAAATCCTTTATATTTATAACATTAATAAATTCATATTTTTTAAAAAATGATGGAAGCTGCAAACTTTTTCACTTTTATTTTGATTTCTATAAATTGTTTCGTTTGTTCGACACCTTACAAATGGGATTTGACCAACTCTGCCAATAATGTCCAGTTATTTGGACAATTTATTGAGGAAATTGACAAAAATTATGACCAACAGGAAAGACGCAACATTACCGATGAGAAGAAAAAATTGCTATTTTATCACAATTTTGTTAAATATGCATCGGAAATTGCCTTTTTTCGGGTGGTCAACGGCAATCCAGAAGACTCTTGCGCGAATTTAGTCGGTTGTGGCGCCATTGCCATCGAATTCCTTCAAGATTTACATTATGACAAATCAATGGAGCGGCATATTGCCAATGAATTCAACAAAAATATTTTGTGCCCTGAGGAGCCATTGCCCCGGGCACTGGTGGAACAACTTTTGATGTTTTCCTTTACATTTGCTGCGCGACTTCTCTTGTCTTTTGAGTCAGTTTTCTAAACAATTTAAATTAATTTATTTTTTAGATATCATTTTTATGTAAGCGATTGCGACTGGCAAATAAAAACTCTTTTGTCGGCATATAAAACTTTGTCGACAAAAAGTGATACCAATGGGTAAGTGTTAATTTTGACACCATTAATTGTTCATTAAATTAAGAGTATATTCACTTCAAATTCCCGAAAGCATATCAGAATATACAGAGGATCAATATATTGGTATGATAATATTTTGAATAAATCATTTCGCTTCAGACAATTTCAAATTTGTGCTGAAGCTTTCCAACTTTTCATTGGCATCATTTGAAGTGTACAAATTGCTCGAAACAATTTTAAATCACTCAAAAAGAATGGACGACAAAAGCAATGTTCGCGCAGTTGAACAACAACCGCCAGAACTTTACACATTTTTGAAGCAGTACTTTGGTGAAATCATTGGGAAAAGACCGCCAGCATGGACTTTTTTGAAGCACTTTCGTAATTTGGGTGAGTGCCAACATTATTTGCTTTTTCGATTACTCGAAATTTGAACCAATTTTCTTAACAAAATATCGGTTATAATTTTTCGTACGGAACCGTCGTACCAATTTGTAGAACAAGGCTCACTAAGACAAATAGCTAAACTGAAACATTTAAACGGCAATGTTGATTGATGTTAATTGTTTTGGCATTTTTATTGTTGAATAAATTTACCAAATTTAAAATAAAATTAATGTTTAAATTAAAATGCGTCAACAAAAACAGGGCAGCCAAAGTCAAAGTCAATGGACAAATTGCTTCGTTGCGAATTAGAGCGTTTTGGGATGGCTTTGCTGAAACGTGCAAATTTTATCTTTTACGAGTTCACACATTACCTTTATTCCCAAAGTTCGGAGGTGTGCAAAGATGTTAGCCTTGGCGATCATAACGCATTTATCGTATGCCAATTAAATAACAGATTACTGTAAATTTTAAACAATGTGTATTTAAAAATCAAAAAATGAAAGATTTACATTTTTCTTATATGATTTCTGTGAAAAATGTTAAAACTTTAAATTACATATTCGGTTGCTTATTGAAGGCATAATTAATTATTTTTTATTTTAGTTTGGCGCAAGAGTCCCCGGATTGTTCAATGAACCGCTAGCAAATTACTCAAGAGTCATTCAAATAGACGACGACCAATGCAAAGGCGGGTGGTTTTTTTAATTGAAATGTTTTAATTATTAATTTAGTCATTTTTGTTTAATTTACTTTTATTTACCTATACCATTAATATAATTACGCAGTTTAAGAAGTGAAACAATTTGCGGAAACATTTCGCAAAATTGTTGTTGATATTGAAATGGACTCCGACAAAAATAACAATTATTCAAACAAAAATGGACTGTTTAATTCAAATGAATTTAAAATTTTAGTCAAAATTCTAAATTATGACTGGATCGATAAAGAAAATGTTGAAAAATTGATAGATTTTAAAGAAAATTTTGAAAGAAAAAAGGCATTTTCCAAAGAAACATTAACCGAACTTTTGACGTTTTTGGATAAAATAATTGGGGACTACAGTTGCACAAACGCATGCAAATTTAAATGGAATTTGTGGAACTTTGGAAAAAATATTCCAAAATTTAGTCAAATGTTTTTTAAAATATTTGAAAAATATTCTGGCGAAGTGAAATATGACGGAAAGGACCAATTAATGTCATTCCCCCCAAAGTTGGCTGAACACTTTCTGCAACGACTTTATGCGCTAACAGAAAAGTGAGAAAATCATTTAATAAAATCTATTAATTAAATTTATTGATATGAATTAATTAGCACCATTTGACATTAGTTAAATTTGTTTAAATAAACTTTCAAATTCAAATTACTTATAATTTTAAGTAAATCGGCGTCAATTTGCAAAATTGGCGAGGAATTGGACTTTGTCCAAACAATTCAAAATGTCGCGTCAACGGATCAACTTAAATTTGTTAGACTTAAAAAGATAATTCCAATCGAAATAAATACGCAATTTTTCAAATTGCTTTTTTCCTTGGCATTTCGTTTATCGTTGCAAATTGAACGATCGAATTTGGCGGGAAAATATTTGAAAGCTTTTGAAACCGCTTATAATTGCATTAAGGTTCAAACGAAGATAGAGAATCACAGGTAAATAAATGTTTTTTTAAATAGCCGTTCTTTCCGGCCCGTATTTTTGGAGAAAATAAATTTTTGTTTTTTGCATTTAATAAATTTTTCAATCAATTTTTTTAGTTTCTTCAAATTTAAAATAAACATTTCAAACGAAATTGTTGAAATTAATTTGCCAAATTGGAAATTGCCCGATTATATGCAAACGGAAAATATAAATGAGTTACGGCAGCAAAAAGTGAAAAGTGAGTGATGAATATTTTTAAATTAAACTAAGAAATTAAATTAATTTTAACAGAAAACTTCGACTTTTTGCTTTCATTGTCCAACTGCACGCCAACATTCTATGAAATTTTGAAAGTGGCGAAGAAACTTGGCGAAATTGAACTTCTGAAAGACGACGCCAATGGCGAAATGAACAATGATGACCACCAAAATTGGCTGATTTCATCGAATTCAAAAATAATTTTTGAAATTATGAAATATTTAAAACCATTACCCAAGCGTATTAAACAAATAAAAATTAATATTGAAAATGAATTTTGCTTTTTGGCGCATTTTGTTGAATATTTATTGGAGGAAATGGCGACGGGGGACAAAATTCCAAAAATTGAATCAATTGAATTTGCAATTGGCCATTTTATTTTGGTGAAAGAGGAATTGTGCAAAGAAAAATCGTAAGTAAAATTTGTTTTAATCGGATTTTTGTTGCCATAATATTTTTAGAATAGAAAACGATGTCAAAAAATATTTTGATGAAAATTTGGTAAACTTTAACAAGGCCCTAACCATAAACATCGACTTCAGTCCACACAACGGTTATACTAATCGAATAATTTAACAACGTTTTCAAAAATATATATTTACAAAAAATATTTTGTTAAACTTATAAATTCTTTCAGAAATGCGACAAATTATTTCTGAAATTGTCAAGGAAATTAAACAAATACTAAAAAATGGCAATTGGAATTATGCCCATTTAAATTTTACAAAAATTGTCGAATGGAATCTTTTGGAATTCAACCTTCACAAAATGGGCAATGATCAGAAATGGGAGGAAATTGGTCAATTGCGCGATGAATCTCAGAAGGCGTACAGCAATTGGTATTCCGACAAGAATGAGGGAAAAAAGTTACATTTTGAAAAAGTGATCGGAAAACTGATTAAAGTTTTGCGGGGAATTTGATTATTTGAAAAGTGCCTCGTCATTCATATTTTGGCCTTTTTGGAAAAACTTTGATTCTATTTTGATGAAAGATTAACTCGGGTTATTCCGTCAAAAGAAACGATTTTTAAAATTTTACACAAATACTGAGATATTCCATTTGCGTTTTTAATTTCTCTGCGCTTAACGGAAATTGAGTCACATCGATTTCAATCGCAAATCTTTATAATGTTTGTGGTGACTTAATGAGATATGTTGAATTGCATATGAGCAACGATCAACATAGAGATCAAATAGAGCAAGTTCCAAATAAAGGGTGACATAAGGTTTAAAACAAAGAATATAAGTTTATCTCTAATTTTGGAACATTACATGAGGACAGATTGAAAGTCTCACGATCTGCCGCAGGGGGCCACGGTGGTTGAACATCTCAAACATGGACTTGGCACGTCGAAATCCTTGAGGGCGATCCAATTTCATCAACCTTTTCAAAGCCGGAAGCCCGCCGACTGTTCCCACAAAAATTTAATTAGTTTCAGCATATCATTCGGCACCGGGGGCAATGTTTCTCCGTCCGTCGTCTGCTGATCTGATTGAATGAATGTTGCTTTTTTCACATTAATACTCCTCGCATTGATCCATTTTTAGTCGTCTAATGATATGGGGGCGATCATTGCTCCATTCATTCATTAATCATAGCCACAAAATGTTCTCATCTCTGTGAACTTTGAAGCACCCATTATTTTTATGCTTTTTTATATAAGAAAAAGCTTCCGATTGGCGCTGATAAGGTCACACAAACAACCAAAAATATGTACATGTATTTAGCGAGGGGCCATTTTTTCGCACAAAATAGAAAAATTTGACTCAAAAATTGAGGTGTGTCCAAACTGGGGCAGGGGTGAACAAAGTTGGACGTTATGGCCTTGGCCCACTATATAAACGACATCACTGGCCCAGTCCGGCAGCATCAAAACTTGCACCACAACCAATTCTCCTCATTTTTTGCTTAGCTTCCAATCTCGGTAAGTCAACTTAAAGCCCCCCTTTCTGATCACAAGGCTGCCACCCTTTCAGCTTCTCGTCACGCAATGATCGCCACAGCCCGGTGTGTACTGCTTGTTCTGCTCGGGGCCACAATGGCGCAGGCCTTCCTCTCCGCTTTTGAGTAACTTGACTGATACATTGACTTAAAAATGAACTTGTCCGTTAAGCGTTGCGCCCAGCGTCGTGCGCGACCGTCGCCACGGGGGAGGTTGCGGCTGCGGTGGTGGCGCTGTGCAACTCGCGGTCGGCTGCGCGAGTCCGCCTCCCCCTCCATGCGGCTGCGGTTGTGGAGGCGGTGGCGGCGGAGGTTGTGGAGGCGGTGGCGGCGGAGGTTGTGGATGCGGAGGCGGATGTGGCGGCGCAGTGAAACTCGCGATCAGCTGCGCGAGCCCACCTCCCCCTCCATGCGGCTGCGGTTGTGGGTGCGGTGGCGGCTGCGGTTGTGGAGGCGGTGGCGGCGGAGGTTGTGGATGCGGAGGCGGATGTGGCGGCGCAGTGAAACTCGCGATCAGCTGCGCGAGCCCGCCTCCCCCTCCATGCGGCTGCGGTTGTGGGTGCGGTGGCGGCGGAGGTTGTGGATGTGAGTGTACTGCTCGCAAAAACTTCGTCCCATTCAGGCGGCGGGGGCGGATGTGGCGGCAACTGCGGTGGCTCCATCCAACTTGGCATTAGCTGCGCGAGCCCGCCTCCTCCTCCATGCGGTTGTGGTTGCGGGTGCGGTTGCGGACGCCGAAAGCGTATGGCTTTAATGCACCTCCAGAGCTCTCTTGACGGCCGCTTTTGAGTGAAAATCAATCGATCAGAACATTCAAACCAATTTCTAGTGATTTACAGTGAGTATAGTCTTGATTATTAGTTATAGCAATGCATTTTAATTTTGCTTAATTATAAGATTTTTTGCTGCATGAACATTTGCATGACTTATAAATAAGGACAAATGGCACCCTGGTCTACAGTGATGCAGTTCAGAAAATTAATTTTTGAAAAGTAAATTAATTTTTTTTTTTACTTATTCCCTCAATTTTTTAGGGCATTGTAATTTTATTTATTTGTTTCCTAGTAAAATTTTTGTTTTATTTTTAATAAATGGAAAAATTCTTTTTTAAAGGATTTTAATGATTTTGTTTACGGGGCAAATTATGCATAGATCCCCGGTAGCTAGGATTTGAAAAGAGATTAACCGGCAGTTTTGGTCGGCACTATTCGGTAAAATGCTGAAAAGTGCTGGGAACTAAAAGCTACATTACCCCTACCCTTCAGGGGCGAGCTGTTCGGGGATTGTTGGGGACGGCATAGCCATGGGTCGGGCACGTCGGGAATGGGACTGAACTTAATATATTTTTATTTAATTACTATTTACGAAGAGGATTTTTATAATTTGTTCGAATTAATTTAAATCGATGATATGTGTTTTTTCTGTCCATGGCACTTTCATTTGTTATTCTTCGGCAGCACACACACTTTGAGCAGCTTGAAATGGATACACGGGTGCTGCAGTTGCTTGTTGGCCGCTTGTTGACCGCCCTTGGCACCTCCAGCCGCTTGCTGATCCGTGCCATTAGCTATTTGTTGATTTTGCCCCTTCACAACCAGTGGGGTGCACTGTTCCGCAAACGGACATTTCGTGTACGCCTCCAACAGTTGCAGGAACGGCTCGCACTCATGCTAAGATTTTGCACAAATCAAAGATTGTTCTAATCATTATAATGTGTGACTCAATCTGTGATCATTTGGAATGTGAAGTCAAAAATTTAAAAATAGAGATTTTGTTTAATGATCTTCTGATCACCACAAGTGGTTTCGACCGATCATTTGAATAGAGAAGTTAAATTTGATCAAATTAAAATCACTAACCCGAAGCTCTTCAGGCAGCTCTTGTATAATTTGAAGCGACTTCTTCACTTTGTCAATGAATGAAATGGAGCCGTCCAAAAAGAGCTTTTCGAGCTAAATTAAAATTCGCGCCATCTTTCGGCTACTTTAATTAAATAATTAAAAAAAGCAAAGATTCTGATTACGAGCTATTTGTAAATTCCCGGATTTAATTCCGGATTTTTTGCCAAAAAGTCCTGAATCCGGCATGCCGATTACATCCCTGGCAAGCACCTCATCAGCAGTTTCTTTTGCCTTGGATGAACTCAGCTTTTCCTTTGCAGAATCCATATCACGCTGGAACTGTTCGTCAGTCGCATTCGCCTTCTCCAGTGCACTGTTAATGCTTTGCTAAAAAATAGAAACACAAAAATAATATTTAATATTATTTATACTATATAAATTTTTGTTAAAATGAAAAAATCAAAAATTTCCCCGCCGCAAAATCATGCCTGCAGGTTGCCGCCCTGCTCCTCTGCCAACACTTTGAAGGCCGCAAGTTGCTGGGTGTCCGGGTCGTGCACATAATTGCCCGCCGTGTCCAGCAATTGCTCAATATCGTTGGGCTCCAAATTCAGCGTCACGGCGGGCGCCACCATATCAGCATTTGCAAAAGAACATGCTGCCACAGCAACAACAACAAATGGCAAGAACGTGAATAGAAACATTTCTTTCTTTCTTAGAGAGGAATTATTTTGGTTTTGATCCGCGTAAGGGCTTCTTAAGTCGGGATGGAATTTGAGCTCAAACTCAAGACTCGAAACTGACAAATCTCAATCACAACGTCTTTAAAGAGAACGATTTTAAGGAAATTATGTTTATTCAGGAAAAAATTCTTCTTAAATAGCGGAAGCATCGGTGCGCGGTTGGTTGGTCCATGATCAGTAGTGATCAGAGTGATGAATGTTATTGGAATCAATGAAAGGCGCACAACAAAAACAAATTATAAACAATTTAGGTACACATTACTGGGGGAAGGTTAGCAAGTTGTTTTGCAGGTTATTGCTGTGCAGTCAACACTGGAACAAGTTATGCTGGGGTGTCCCAAAATGTGTCAATAGAAATGAAAGAAAATAAATTTAATAATTACCTACTTTAAGTGGTTGTTGATATTTGAAAAATTACACATGTCATCATTACGAAATACCGTATATTGTTTTAATCCTACTCACCCACCTTAATAATCCCCCACTCTGAGAATGCCACCACCTCTAATAATGTCGCCCTTTCTGAGGAGGTTGAAAAATAATGTCGTCGGTGGAATTAAAAGAGTATTTACGGTATATTGGTTTTAACTTCAAAACTTTTTGGATGGGAGACCCAAAATTTGCACCAAAGTCAAAGTCCATTCGAATGATCGTCAAAAGTGCCCCAAATAGAAAAACAAAAACATTTTTGTTCTTATTTTGATCAACAAACCAACACAGTGGCATTATTTAAGGCTATTTTTAAGGTACCCATTTCCCTTTTTGATTATCGCCCCTCGGGCGTCCGTTACCAAAGCGCTACTTTTTTGATTTATTGGAAATAGTGTAAGAGAAATCTTAAGCCTTTAAATGATCACATTTTTTTGAAACTTATTTTTTCGACGACGAGATTCTCTGAAATCAATGGTATTTTTTGAAAAGATTTTGAGAACTCGAGCAACGAAGAACTTCAAGGTTCAAGATTTTTTGAGACTTTTGTTCGACCAAAATCACCTAAGATTTTTGAGATTTTTAGTGATCAACGAACTTCGATCGGTGAGATTTTTTCGAGATTCTTGGTTGGAATCTCCTCTTGGTCCTCAAAAGTTCGGGCTCTAATACCATTAAACATGAATCGGAATTTTTTTGATTTCTTTTAAATCAATCTCTAACATCTTTAGTAAGACTGCAAATTTAATTTCTGCCTTTTGTGGCTCAGCCCTGGTTAATTCTCCAATTTTTTTTTGTCTCCGATTATCAAAAGTGACAATGCCACACCGGGAAGTACTGCTGCTTCAACTTCTGCTCTTGCTGAGTGTTGCGGTTGTGCTGCTGCACGCCGGCTGCACGACCGTGGCGGACTCGGCCTGTGACCGGGGCGCATGGACGGGCTGTCTGTTGTGGGGCGAGGACACCAAATGCGGGCACACGTCCAACATCGGCGCATACAACACACAGCTATGGCATGCCTTTATTTTATTTTATTGATTTTTAATTTTTATACGACAAATTTGTTGCTCATTTGTCAGGCGAAGCTGTGGCTTTCTCTGTGCCGGTGTCGACGTGTGCTGCCCGGAACATTGACGACGAATAAATATGCATGGGAATGATTTATTTGAGTGAATATGGCACGAAGAAAATCCATAAATTAATTAATAAGCATCAAAATACGGCC
The DNA here is from genome assembly GCA_001723225.1 of Globodera ellingtonae. Taxonomy (NCBI): domain Eukaryota; kingdom Metazoa; phylum Nematoda; class Chromadorea; order Rhabditida; family Heteroderidae; genus Globodera; species Globodera ellingtonae. The sequence goes on from MEIZ01000062.1 coordinate 103,995, forward strand.
ATTGTCTTTGCTAGCAATGGAATCTTTACTATGTATTTAACTCTTTTTTTCTTAAAACCTTGTGGTATAATGCACGAATTGACTTTTATTTTTCAAAAAATGCTTAAAATTACAAATTCTTTTCAAAGTGATTGGAGGCGTGCAAAATGGAAAAAGGATGAAGGAAAGCATTATTATTCAATCAAATGTATAATTTATTTCACAATTTAATATTGTTGCATTATAAATAGGGCGGCGATTTATATGATAAAAAATCTCGAAATATGGCCATAAAATATGGATGAAAAATCGCAAAATATGGACAAAAATTGCAAAATATGGACGAAATATGGACAAAATATGGAGAACATTTTTTTCAAATATAGCAAAAAATGGGCAAAATTTCCTAATTGAAGTAATAAAAGAAATAAAAATTTTTATATGCAAATTAAAGGCATTTCAGAGAAAATTYTTGAAAATAAGCAGAATTTTAAAAATTTTCATTTTTTGGTGGCTGAATTTTTAGTCGCGAAAAAGTCAATTTTTAGGGGTGCATTTTTAGAAAATTTTGAAAAAGTCGATTCTCAGGGGTATATTTTTTGAAAATTTGAAAAATCGATCCTTAGGGGGGTATTTTTCGTTTTTATTGCATTTTTGTTAACGAATTTTTTTGGAAAATGGCGAAATATGGAAAAAATATGGAATATGGATAAAAATCGCAAAATATGGAAAAATATGGAAAATATGGATTATAAAATGGGCTCTAGAAGCTCCAACCAAAGCTAAAAATACTATTTATGGCATTTAGAAGCCGTTTCAAGTGCGCAAAAAAAATATGGATTTCCATATAAATCGCCGCCCTAATTATAAACCATTTCCTGGGTGTGAGTAAAGCTGATCGCCACGCAAAGGGCCGTTGTAGAAGACGACAAAAAT
>MEIZ01000062.1:104990-120851 GCA_001723225.1 Globodera ellingtonae
CGGCCTTTTTTTATTGGGGTTCCGAGCTGGAGTTAAATAATTTTGACTTATTTTGTCACTCTGTTAATTTTCTTAATCTTTGTTAATAAATTGCATCTTATACACATCAGATGTGTATAAGAGACAGCTCGTAGGGTTGGCTGTTAGCATTTTGCCTTCCAGGAAGGACATTTGTCTCAATTATTGATAACGAGGCTTGTAATTTTATTAAAATTTATGTAAAATTTAAAAAATCATTTAATTTAACACTTTAAATGCCGTTACTGCAGGTTCCAAAATGGTACTTTTTTTTAAAGAAATGTATTGTTTTCAGCTCGATGTTCTTTTTTTGTACTGATTTTTGGGCCCCTGAGAATTTTTCATGCACAGCTTCATCGCCCGCTCCCCCGTGACGGAAAATGCGACACCACAAAATGTTTTTAAAAATTTTAAACCAATTTGTATTTCAATAAATAAATGTGTAATTGGCAGGTGGCCAACCTTTTTGTCAATGAATGTTTTGAAAGAAAGATGTTTGGATGTTTGTTTATGCTTACTATCCGTTGTCCTGTTTGTTTTCAACACGTTTATTCACCATAATTATCATCGCCGGGGGGGGAGGACTTATGGGACAAAGAGTTTGAATAACAAACAAAAATAAGTTGAATATTAAAAGGGGAATCAACGCCTGCGGCGGGGGGGGGGGGTGGCCTTCCTGCTGGCAATCATTGCTTTCCTTTATTCGCCGAATCATTCCAACATTCATCTGCTGTTTAGAGGGTTTTGGGCTTCGATGTCCCTGAATTAAATTGTCAACAAAAAAGTTAAAAATTATCCTTTTTTATTATTAACCAAAATCTTCACTGAAACATTTTGTCCGGATTATCTGAGTCCCGGGGGTACCGGGTTTAATATGTCAAAATTAAGTGTTGATTTATGTTTGTTTTAAAATCCCAAAAGTCATTTTGTACTACTGTTTTGGTGCCTATTTTATTCTTTATTTATTATATTTTGTTGCATTTCAGATCATTAGAACATTTTTGATTAAAAAATGTTGAGACGGATCAAAAAGTATGAACACCGGCTGTCAGACGGGCGGGAACTTATTTATTACGATGACGCCGACACAAAATTGGATCCCAAACGAAGAGCAGACGGACGTCAGCCATCGCAAAGGCCGCAAACGGCACGGATGCGCCAAGTAAATTTATTTATTTATTTATTTTTAAACATTTTTTATATTTAAATGGTCCAAGCCCGTTGCCCTTGCCCGTGAAAAAAATTAGACCTGGTGATCTAAAAAAAATATTAGTCCAGATCGCGGTCCGATCATTCCGATTCTTTAGTACTTGGACGAGCAGATCAGAATCAGCTTGGATCTTATATATCTTTGATCAGCTTAACTTAATCAGATTACAAGATAATAAATGCCGCGCATAATTTGGATCGGATCATTTGGGTGACGCACAATGACTTTTCAGGACCCGCTGATCGGCGATTGGGTGTCCGTTGCGGTCGCTCGCCAAAATCGCGCCTATCTGCCGCCTGCCGAGTCTGACCCGTTGGCGCCGCAATGCGCCACGAATCCCGGCGCCGAAATCCCGTCCTGCTACGACGTGGCCGTCTTCGAGAACAAATCGCCCGCCTTCGGCCCGTTGCTGGAACCACCAGCGTGGTCGCTGCCTCAAGGCTTGACTGAACTTGGCACAATTGGACTGGGCCGAGAGATGACTTCGGTGGGGGTTGCACATGGAAAAATCAAAAATATTTGAAGATTATATTCGGATTCTGCCTAAAAATATGAAAGTAAAATATATTTTAATCTTAAGTTAAAAAAGTGATAATAAAAACGCATTAATTTTCATAAATAAGAAAATATTAAGGTCGGACGATGTGAAGTTGTCTGTTTTACGCCTGAACATTCCGGCTCTTTTGGCACATTTAGTACTTCCCGGGCACGGACAATCATCGAGGTGTTCACATATTTAGCAATATTTAAATTTAACTATTTTATTTTATTCCTCAAAATTTACCATAATTTCAAAAATTTTTTCCAAGGCCTGGGCTGATCGGACCGCAGCATTGTCGGCCATTCCGAACATTCAGCAAATATTTCCATTCGCAAATTGTGGCGAAGCCGTGACGCTGCACCATCCGCACGGCCAAATCTACGCTTATCCGTATATTACGCCAAGAACCCAGGCGTTAATTGCTTCTCTGGACAAATACGGTACATTAAAGCAATTTGTTGTGCGCGGTTTATTTATTTTACGGACAGATTACAAAAAAAACGTACTAGAATTGAATCTAATTTTGTCTCCATATCTCAAATAAAATAACGTAATTGCGATGAACATTAATTAAATTTCCGAGTTGGTCGGGCGAACCCAGCGATGACTATGCAGTAGATTTTGACGTTTGCTCATTTTTGGATTATTCCAATCCGTCATTTTCAAGACGTACCTTGCCTAACATTTATAAAAAAAATTTCGATGCCATCGCTTTTCAGGGCCATCTCTGTTTGCGGACATTTTGCTCTTTGAGCAGTCCGGCGAGCGGGTGGTGCTCGCCGGCGACCATTGGACCGCGTTTGTGCCATTCGCCGCCCGGTGGCCCATTGAAGTTCACCTTTTGCCGCATCGGCACATCGCCGACATGGCCGCAACGTCGGAGGTGGAACGTGCCGAATTAGCCACCGTTTACCTGCGCGTACTGCGCGGCATCGACGCGCTTTACGCCGACGGCACGCCGACGCCGTACACCGTCGCATGGCACCAAGTCTGAGAATGAGACGATCCGTACTATAAAATTCAATCAGGCCCCTGCCCATGTTCGTCGTGATGAAATCCGGCTGATGTGCCAGATCACGTCGCCCCGTCGGGCGGTGGACAAGCTGAAGTTTGTGGCGGGCTCCGAGGCGGCCATGGGCGCCTGGGTGGGAGACATTGTGCCAGAACTGGGCGCCAAGAGCTTGCGCGAGGCCATTCAACGTGCGGACGTCGAAAACTCTGTTGGCATTTTGCCGGAGGACATCGGAGGCATTGAACAAGAAGCTTAAAAAGAAAAAAATTGTGAATTGTTGGCTCAAGGGCATAAACAATGAAAATCTGTTGCAATTTAATATTTATTATACTTAGATCCATATTTTGGCTTTTTGAAGAATAAATGCATATGTTAGGAATTTTTCCGAAAATTCTTGAGGAAGTTCAATATTTAGGAACTTTTTTTGAAAAATTAAAAAAAAAATTCATTATTTTAGGCCCTCCAAAACCGCGTTCTTTCCCCGCCCCCCGTTCTTTCCCATTTACACATTTAAAATAACGAATTCACAGTCACTCGAAAACCAATGACATTGCAACTCTCTTAATGTAACATTTCCTTAACTTTTTTGCCTTTCAGAGATTGTTTGATTTCGTTGGGGCTTTTTTTACTCCTATCCCCCATCCCGTCCTTTCCCATCACTTGACTTTTGCTTCATTTTTCCATACGCTTCTTTAACATTGCCCCCCCCCCCCCTTACCCCTGTCTCTTATACACATCTAGATGTGTATAAGAGACAGCATTAAAGGTGCTTTCAACTCCCCAAATTTTAAAACAACTGAGAAAAAATTCCTTTTCGAACGACTCGAATTCGTACAATTTATCGTAAACAAATAAATTCAATTAAATGATTCGAATTCTACGCCTCAGAAAGCGCGACCTTTGATATTTTAGCAACTCTGGGCCGAGTATAACACTTCAAAGTTAGCGAGAAAAAATAATCATACCATCCATTTGGCTTCTCTCATCGATCGATAATTTAGCCAATGGGATGTGGCAGTATTTTTCAATTTTAGCTTTTACGGAGTTCGAAATCGATCGAGGAGGTCTGATTCGCAATCTACGCCCCCCCCCCCTCTCCCCCACTCGTCCAGAAACATTTGCTTGATTGTGCAATAAACCTAAACCAAACTGTAAATGAATAAATTGCCAAAAGGAAAATAAAACATTAAGCCCAGGGCTCGCAAAAATTTAAAAAACTTCAAGTTTTTTCTGAATTCGTTTCTCGGCAACCGGACGAAATGTCCGGTTTTTTCCCTTTAGCTTTTTACTTACTATAAATATAATATCAATGCCGTTTTGAACTTTGATCGTGCAAAGGCATTTTTGCAGAAATATAATAGGGGCTGCAATAGAAAAAAAGGCATGTGCTTTTTGGGTAATTTATTGCAATTTGATTTTTTTGAAAACCTCAAAAAATTAAATCATTGAAAATTGCCTAAGGTAATAGTGATCGTTTGCTGATTTTAGTCAAAAAATGCAAATGTGCGACAGGGGAATGGGTTGTTCTTTGTTCACCCATCAACAGCAGCGCGTCCATCCAACTTTCATTCATAAACAACCGTACATACCTATAGGTCACTTTCATCCATTCCTTTCATTCTTATCATTCATCCATTCATTACATATTTTGTTGGTTTTGCTTAACCCTTAAAATTAAATTCTTTTTAAAACTTTTGAACTTGATTGAGGGCAATTTTGTAGGAAGATGGAGGAAAATGAAGACAAATCGGACGAAGAGTTCTTCAAGATGATGATGATGATGGAAGAAGAGGAAGTACTGCTTCCGGAAGAAAGACAATGATCGGAAGAGACGATGACGAAAGGGGAGATGATCAAAGTGAACGAGCGACAAAACGAAAAAGTGGAGACTGACGGAAAAAGAAAACAAACGGCAATATAATCAGGGTTTGTGCATTGAGTGACCCGTGATCATTGCCGTAGGGAATTTTAGCTTCTGGTCAAGTTGTGAAATTTGAAATTAATGAAACCCGCAAATTATTGCGTTTAATAAAAAAAAATTGAGTTAACTTTTTTAGCACTGCGGCAGTTGCTGAACCAAAATCAGAGGAAGGCAATAGACAAGAAGACGAGTCGGACAAAGACCGGGGAAGAGGTAGAAATAATTAGCACTCGAAATAAATAGAATATTTCTTTAACGCCAGATTGACATTGACAGTTAATTCTGAATAGTTCGTGATCGATCGATAAAGCTCGCAATACGTTGATCGTTTTCTGATCGATGCCTTTGGTCGCCCATTCTGATCGATGATTTTTCTTTATCCGATTTAGATTACCTATGAGCACATTCGAATTCCAGAAGAAGAAGCCACGCCCACACCTCCCGCTTAAGCCGTAGTTTGCGTATTGTGACTACACGTGCTGCCTCGGTATCCAGTGCCGGCCACGCAGTTCCGACCCCAAAAAGCTCAAGCAGGACCTGCAGCACAACCACAACAAATTCAGGTAGGAAGGCAACAACAAAAAAGATTAATACGTATATTAGACAAATATTACAGTTTGTCCAGGTGTAATACCTCAGAATTCTGTAAATACTTCAACCCAGTATATGTACGAATACCTTATTAGACGATTTTAGGATTCTGGTTAAATTTGTCAAATTTTAAATTGACGAAATCAAAACATTATGTGTAAGATGACTCGATCACTTTGAGATGGTTCAACGGAAAACTGTTAAGATTTTATTTAATTTTGTGTTTAATAAATTAAGAAATCTTTTTTAAGATAATCGAACACTGCGGCAGCTGCTGAACCTTTTAGTGGACAAAAAGGGAGCGGAGTCCATGCAAGATGTGGTGGCCAAGGCTGACAATGGAGGCGAAGACGCACTTCCAAGCCTGAAGAACTGTTGGAGCTGATCAAAAATCAGAGGAAGGCAATGGACAAGAAGACGAAGTCGGACAAAGACGGGGAAGAGGTGGACCTTTGAAATATTAGAATAATTTTTAAGCGTCAGATTGACAGTTAATTCTAATCAGTCGAAATCTCATTCATATTGTGATCAACCGATAAAAGTGCAAATACACAATCGTTGATCGTTTTCTGATCGATGATTTTGGTCCTAATTACCTACATATTTTTTTTATTGATCACATTCTTATTTCAGAAGAAGAAGCCACGCCCACAACCGCCTTCCCCTACAAGCCGTCGTCTGCGCATTGTGACAGCACGTGCCGCCTCGGCAGATTCAAGACGTACGCCGTCAGCGAATTTTGTGTTGCCGCGTCGTGTTGTGCTGTCCTCGGGCGGACCCATTTCGTCCGGATATCGACTTGTCCCAATTGTTGGCCCGGGTGAGCATTAAAATTCATATGTTTATAAAATTTGTTTAAAAACATTAGGTAAGCAAGTGGTTCCGGCCCAGGTCTACGTCACCGGCCAGGGCACTTTCCTGCCACCCGTTAACGCAGGACAACAGCCAACAATTTTGACGTTGAAAGGTGCCGAGAACGGACCGCAGCCCGCTTATCCAGTGCCGGCCACGCAGTTCCGACCCCAAGAAGGTCAAGCAGTACCTGCCGCACATCCGCAACAAATTCAGGTAGGAAGGCATAACTGGAGTAATCAAAGATTCGTTAAACTGAACAAAAAAGATTAATACTTATATTATACAAATATTACAGTTTTGTCCAGGCGTAATACCTCAAAATTCTGTAATACTTTAACAATTCCGTTTCATAAATACAATTTATCAGAGATTTTTGTAATATGTTTTACTTTATTTCTCAGATCCAACAATCTCCCAACCAACAACAACCGGCGGTTGCACTGCCCCAACAAATTGTTGTACAACTTCCACCACAATTCAGCCACAAGCCCAGCTTGGAGGCCAGCAGCAGGTAATGAAATCAATTTTAAAATAAAAACTTTCTCAAATTATGTTTTGTAGCAGCTACAACCACAACAACAGCCACAAACTGTGTATGTTCAGCCACAACCCTCCCAACAAGTTCAAGCAGGACCAGCAGCACAACTACAGCAACAACCACAGCTCGTCGTTCAACGTCCTGCACAACAACTTTTGTTGTCCAAACAACAACAACAGCAAAATTTGGTGTGCAATTATTAACAAAGATTAAGAAAATTAACAGAGTGACAAAACAAGTCAAAATTATTTAACATAAATTTGTAAGCCTTAGTTTTGGTCCAGCTCAGAAAACCCAATAAAAAAGCTGTATTAATTGAGCTTAAACATCTTCAGAGCGCTGATTCTCATGCCGATCTCAAGAAAATTATTCGTTGGCATTTTAATGTTTTTATATTGTCAGGTTGTTGTTGATGCCCCTCCGGAGCCTGCTTCGTCTGGATTGCCTCGGGCGACGGTCCCATTTTTGCAACCGTCGCGCGTTTCCCGCGGCTCGTTCGCCATGTTGCGCAACAATGTAATTGTGCCCCGCGGCTTTGGCTTTTCTGAATTGTATTCGCAAAGTTGTGGATTATGCTGATGATGTTCACTGAATTCACTTCTTTTTTGTTTAAAAATGAAGACAAATCGGACGAAGAGTTTCCGGAAGAGTGCGCGGCATCGGATCCCGAGGATTTTGGCATTTCCGGCATTTTTGTTAATAAAAATTATTTCCTTTATGGAAAAAGGATTCTGCAGCAGTATGCTTACCTAATTGTTGTTACACACAAATATATTTGTATTGATTTAAAATTCATTGCTTAATTTTTGTATTTAAATTCAGTGAAATGTTTAAAATCCAAAAAGCGGACGGACAAGCACAATTAGTGAAATGTGCTGAGGATGGCGGCATTGAACGAACCTACCCATTGTCGGAAAGATCACTTCAAAATGGATTCGGCACGATCGAAATACGGTAATGTTTTTGTGTGTCTTTATCGTACTCTTTCACTCCCTTTTTAAGTACTTTTTTGTCAGAATTCTTTTTATTTTGTTTTTTGACTCAAACCGAAAAGTTGAAAGGATTCGAATTTTACTCGACGATTTAAATTAGAACTAAATTAAAAATTGATTTAGGTATTGTGACAATATTGTTCTGCATTTTATGCGCCGCATCGGATGTTTTTTCACCACGGGAATATTTTTGGATTTTGGCAATAGTGACGATATTGAGCAGTGGGTCGAGACGGCCAAAACAATTTGGCCAACAATTCGCAACGACATTTACGCGTTGACAGGCATGACAGAGCGACCATACAAACTTTTGATGAAGGAAATTTCGCCTGCCGTTTTGGCTGAGTGTCCCAAACTTCGTTTCGTGAGCACAATAACAGTGATGCCAAAAAGGCCGGAGCCAAGCGGACCTTCATCTTCATTGGCGGCGCCGACCAGCGGGCCATCATCGCCGGAGGGACTTTACAATTGGCTGCACTCCCCGCGCACAGACGGCCTTCCCAAATTTGCACGTTGCTACACCGTAATGAACGCTGTGAAGGATATCAATGACATCAGCGAGGCTAGTTTTATTTCGGGGCACCGTTTTTTACTTGGTTAAGCCCTTATTCGGGATTTTAATCGGGGATTTCGTCGTTGACTCTGAATTTTAAAAGATTTAATTTTGAATAAAAACTCAAACACCGAAAGTTAGCCGCAAGTGAATTTAAATATTTAAATTGATTAAAATTAAAGGCCATGTTTTGAAAATATCTTGTTAATGGTTTAGACTTTCCTCACTCAAACCTGGCCGGTTAGCTACGCCGTCGCTTTTTTTCCGGCTGAAAAGTTTCGCGATTCGTTTGAAGCATTTTCTGAGGAGAATGGACACACCAAGGAGCGATTAACCTTGGCTCGAAAATCGGAGAAATGTTGGATTCTTCAACGCGGGCCAGCCGGGAGCAATTGGACGTATGAGGCAGCCGATAAGCAATGGATCGAAGAAGGACGAGGGATTAAATTGAATTTTTCCATGGACGAAGAATTTGAGTAAGAATTATGTTTTATATAATTAAGCCTTTTAATTCGTTCCAATTTTGGTTGAGTTTAAAATTCTAATAAAATACAAAATAGTTTAACCGATTTTCATAATCTTATTTTTGAAGACAAATAAAATGAAAAGAATTTTAAATTAAATTTTAAATTTAAATTTAGAGGTTGTTTGGCGGAGGAAGATGATGATGATGCTATGGAGTAAGGAATAATGTGTAAATTCATTTATTTTGAAGTCATAAATGAAATGAATTTAATTAAATTGTCATTTAAATAATTTTAAGGGGGATCGACGAGCACGGTGATTTGGAGGACGAAGCAGAGGATGTCGATATGTGGGAGTCCGAATCAAACGATGCTGATCTGCCCGAATGATTTTTTGTTTGGCATTAAATTTTGACACAAACACAAATTCTAAATTTTAAAAAATATAATGGACATTTAATCTCTTATAGACTGGTTTTCAATGTTATCTCAAGTACACGCCAAACCCTCGTCAAACACACAAAAAAATTCAATTTATCGCTTAAATAACAATTAACGGATGGATTGAGACAAAATTTTAAAAAAAGAAGAGGAAAACATATTCTGTTTAACTCATGTTGCCTAAAATGAAAATCCAAGCAGAACACAAAAAATCAGAAGTTGAAAGGCAATTTCCGGAATTTTTGAATAATTTTTAAATGGAAATATCATAAAATTCAAAATAATGTCAATATAACCATACTTTGTTCTCTGCTGTCTCCTTTAAACGAAAGTCCAAGCGGAACACATTGTCCCTTGGCCACAAGCGGCTTTTTATTGCTTCTTTCTCTAATTGCGCCCATCGCTTTTCATCCCACGCAATTGGACCGCGCCTCAACAGCCAAAGACAATGGTGGGCGCGTTTAAATGGCCCGTCGATGCGTTTAAGCTTCCCGTTGATGCGGCGTTTGCCGCGCCTCAACATCCAAAGATAGTGGTAGGCGCGTTTAAGTCGCTCGTCGATGCGTTTAAGCGTAAGCCGCTCAAGAGTACGTCCGTTCTCCACTTCAAAAGGCTTTCCATCAAAGTGGTCATAAGATGTGCTGCAATAAAATAAATGCACTAAACAAATTGGTTTTCAAACGGAAGTCCCACTCGCGACTCTGTATAACGACAATGTAGGGAACAGAAGTGGTGGCATTGATGAACGACTGAATTAAAATTATTCTTTAAAATATTTTGTTGTGCGATAATTGAGTCAAACTAAAAAAACAGGCGCACCTTCTTAATTTCTTCCACGTTCCACGCGACATCCTTCTGCATGGGCTCGAAACAGGTCAGAACTTTTGGCTGCCCATCCCCCCGGGGGGTGTGAAGCCACATGGACAGAGCTTGGTTATTAGAAGCATTGGCGTGATCGTCGGCCATGGCTTCGGGGAAGAGGTCGTTGCAGTAAATCACGCGGAGGTTGGCACAGTCCCGGAGAACGGATGGAGAAACGAGAAATCTCAGGTATGTAAGGTCAGTGTCAAACAACCGGTATAGTGTGCTGATATTGCCTGCCAAAAGAGGCCAAATTTTTTCTGCGATTGTTCCCCAAATTTCGTGTTCGGGATGAATGCTCAAATCCAAAAAGATGGCCGCGTTGAAGAGGTGCCAAATGTTATTGAGAAATGTGAGCACTTGCTGATCAATATAGCTAAAAATAAATACTTAGTTTTCACTGTTCGAGCCTCCCTCATTCATTGCTTTGTAAATTTATGATCAATCCCGGATCAGGCTATTCCTGATCCCTCCAGCTGATTTCCATTCCATTATCTCCCAGGGCCCCATATCAAAAGTTTCAAAAACTTTCGATGTGAGCATCTTTTTGTTTGAATTAACAGTTGGTAGAATTCGGAGGATACTCATATTTGGGAGCCCTGCATTATCCGACCCTTACAACTCAAACTAAAACAGTTTCGATTGCAGTTTTAAAGAAATTCCATGTTGAACAACACCATAGAAGGATGCATTTGATGCCGACTAAATTATTTGGTGGCGGCGTTTGAAGAAACGGCTTCTCCTTAAGCGAGCCGTCAACGAACGTGCACATATCCAGCCCCCGGGCGTCGTCCCGTTTTTGTATAATTGCCATACAAAGTTTCCATTTTCTTGTCTTAAAATGCGTTTCCACCAACGCGCAGAAGCGGACACTGATCGGTGCCAATTTCAGTCCAAGCTCGGCACGTTCAATGAATTCAAATGTACTGAACCAAACGTCGTCACAAACATTGCTGTAATTAAGGAAATAAATGCAAATGTCCAACTAAAATTCATCACATTTTCTTCAGATGCCGTTGCGCTTCTCGCGGATGATCTGACATTTTTTTATAATTGTTGGCGACTTTCAATGCAATTAATCAGTAAAAGGCGATTTCTAAAGTTGATTAAAGAAGTGAAAGATTTGTATAAATAAATTGCCATTACCTAAATTGAAATTTGCTCCGTTTATTAAAAAAAAATTTAAAAATGTTTGGCTGTGTTATTTAATTGGGCGTTGAAACAAAAAAGGACGCCTTCTTTTTTCGTGGGGTTGCAGAAGTGAAAGTGGTCGAAGGAATTATGCTGGTGAGAGGACAAGTTGGCGGCGTTGGGTGCGCAATCGATGAGAAGGTACATTTGGGCACGGTCGGGCCGAGGAAATGTGAACGGATTTAAGCGTCGTCGACCAACACGGGCTTATCGTGTAAAACCCGTGTAAGCCCAAAAAAGCATGGCTATGGACCCGTGAAACCCCGTACGGACCCTTGCCCGTGTCCGATCTCTATGCCGATTTAAGAAAATTTACCAACTAGCGATTACGAAAAAAAGTTTTATTACTTTTCAAAATCATGATTAGCCAAAACAAAGGGAAAATCGCAATTTTCGAAGAGAATCATTAAATGTCCATAAATGGTAATTAATCTCCTAAAAATAAATTTTAATTTTTAAACAAAAAAGAAGTGAATTCAGTGAACATCGTCAGCATAATCCACAGCTTTGCGGACAATATTCACGTTTCGTCCGCAACGGATACAATTCAGAAAAGCAAAAGCCTCGGGGCACAATTTGTTCACAACTGAAACAAATTGAATAAAAAATTTTAACAAATGGCATTTATAATAAATTTCCTAAACTTTAAGTCTTTAAAAATTAACTAAAATCGTTGGCACTCACTACGGATGATAGTCACGGCAATTCGGCGTTGCTGCTGGCCCCACAAAGCCGCCGCCGATCACATTGTTGCGCAACATGGCGAACGAGCCGCGGGAGACGCGCGACGGTTGCAAAAATGGCACCGTCGCCCGAGGCAATCCAGACGAAGCAGGCTCCGGAGGGGCATCAACAACAACCTGACAATATAAAAACATTAAAATGCCAACGAATAATTTTCTTGAGACCGCCATGAGAATCAGCGCTCTGAAGATATTAATACAAATCAATTCGGCCTTTTTTTATTGGGGTTCCGAGCTGGAGTTAAATAATTTTGACTTATTTTGTCACTCTGTTAATTTTCTTAATCTTTGTTAATAAATTGCACCAAATTTTGCTGTTGCTGTGGTTTGGACAACAAAAGTTGTTGTGCAGGACGTTGAATGACGAGCTGTGGTTGTTGCTGTGGTTGTGTTGCTGGTACTGCTTGAACTTGTTGGGAGGGCTGTGGCTGAACATACACAGTTTGTGGCTGTTGTTGAGGTTGTAGCTGCTACAAAACATAATTTGAGAAAGTTTTTGATTTTAAAATTGATTTCACTACCTGCTGCTGGCCTACAAACTGGGATTGTGGCTGAAATTGTTGTGGAAGTTGTACAACAATTTGTTGGGGTAGTGCAACTGCCGGTTGTTGTTGGTTGGGAGATTGTTGGATCTGAGAAATAAAGTAAAACATATTACAAAAATCTCTGATAAATTGTATTTATGAAACGGAATTGTTAAAGTATTACAGAATTTTGAGGTATTACGCCTGGACAAAACTGTAATATTTGTATAATATAAGTATTAATCTTTTTTGTTCAGTTTAACGAATCTTTGATTACTCCAGTTATGCCTTCCTACCTGAATTTGTTGCGGATGTGCGGCAGGTACTGCTTGACCTTCTTGGGGTCGGAACTGCGTGGCCGGCACTGGATAAGCGGGCTGCGGTCCGTTCTCGGCACCTTTTAACGTTAAAATTGTTGGCTGTTGTCCTGCGTTAACGGGTGGCAGGAAAGTGCCCTGGCCGGTGACGTAAACCTGGGCCGGAACGGACACTTGCTTACCTAAAAATAGAAAAATAACAAAATATTTTAGGAATTTATGCAAATAAAAATTTTATGCTCACCCGGGCCAACAATTGGGACAAGTCGATATCCGGACGAAATGGGTCCGCCCGAGGACAGCACAACACGACGCGGCAACACAACATTCGCTGACGGCGTACGTCTTGGAATTGCCGAGGCGGCACGTGCGGTCACAATACGCAAACGACGACTTGCAGGGGGAGGCGGTTGTGGGCGTGGCTTCTTCTTCTGAAAAGAATTCGAATGTGATCAGTAAAAAAAATAGGTAATCAAAAATCGAATAAAGAGAGATCAATGATAGAATGGGCGACCAACGGATAGGATCAAACGATCAATTATCGATCGATCACAATATGAATGAGATTTCGACTGATTAGAATTACTAACTGTCAACCTGGCGTTTAAAATTATTCTAATTATTTCAAAGGTCCACCTCTTCCCCGTCTTTGTCCGACTTAGTCTTCTTGTCCGTTGCCTTCCTCTGATTTTTGATCAGCTCCAACAGTTCTTCAAGGCTTGGAAGTGCGTCTTCGCCTCCATTGTCTGCCTTAGCCACCACATCTTGCATGGACTCCGCTCGCTTTTTGTCCACTAAAAGGTTCAGCAGCTGCCGCAGTGTTCGATTATCTTAAAAAAGATTTCTTAGTTTTGATTTCGTCAATTTCAAATTTCACAAATTTAACCAGAATCTTAAAATTCCCTAATTTGAAAGGCAATGATCGGAATCAATAAATTTTACAGAAATAGATCACCCAATACACAAACCCTGATCATATTGACGCCTGTTTCCTGTTTTCTTTTTCCGTCTGCCTCCACTTTTTCGTATTGTCGCTCGTTCACTTTGATCATCTCCCCTTTCGTCATCATCTCTTCCGATCATTGCCTTTCTTCCGGAAGCAGTACTTCCTCTTCTTCCATCATAATCATCATCTTGAAGAAGTTCAGCTGTTCTTTTACGTCCATCCGAATTCTTCAATGTTCTCAACTCGCCCAAAATTGCTTTCAGCCCGTTGGCAATGTCGCGTTCAGTGTCCAACAACAGGTTGGCCAACATTTCCTCCATTGTCCCGTTGTCAAAGCCGTACCGTAGACGAACACGCTCCAGGGCACCACGAATGCCGCCCAAAATGCAATCAATTAAATAGTCGTAATATTTAAACCAATATTAACATTTAATTAAAAAACACACACATCAAATATTTTTGTTTAATCATTTTTATAATTTTAATTTTATCAAATAAAATAATAATTACCAGGCAAATCTTCAACTCGAACCGCGCGTCCGCCCCGATCGCGCAAAACTCCATCAAATGTCTTCCGACGCTGATCATCCGACCTCATCCGGGATTCGTCCGGATTGGTCCGGAGGCGGGCCAGTTGGTTACGCCGATCAATCATTCGTCCATCGCCAGTTTTACTCCAATCATCATCCTCGGACCGATCAAAATCAGTTAATTTCGGAGCTTTCGCTGCCGCAAAAGTGTCAAATTGTCGAACTTTATCGTCCGGAAGTGAGTTGTTGTTGTCCTCATCTTTGGGATCATCAGGAAAAGTGTCAACTTCCTGCTCTGGAACAGCACGGTCCTGATCATCAACCTTTACTTGCGGCCTCCGTTGATCGCCAAGGATCTGCTCTTCAATTTCCTCATAATCTTCATTACCATCCTCCTCCTCTTCGTCAATCTCTTCTTCCACTTGTCCTGAATCATCATCATCTTCTTCCATATCCTCTCCCGATTCTTGCAGCTCTTCTTTCAATTTTGGCAATGGCTGGGCCCTCTGACTGCTGTTGTAAGGTTCGTCTGCAGATACAGCTCCAAATTCTTTCATCACAGCTTTAACAACGATATATTCAGCATCATAACGGCCACCAAGCTGTTCAAGCAGTTCGTCTACAATTTTTTCATACGCATTTTCCAGTTCTTTTTCTTCTTCTTCAATTATTCCGTCCACACTTTCTTCATTCGATTTTTCACTTTCCTCCATTATTCGTTCCACCATTTCCTCTTCATCATGTTCCAATTTGTCTTCTTCTTCAATCATTCCATGCAATAATTCTTCATCCATTTTTTGTCCTTCTTCGACCATTCTTTCCAATTCAGCTTCTTCCATTTTCAATTCATCCGGTGGCTTTTCTTCCGGAAAGCGTTCCAAAAAATTCTGTTCCGCAATAGTCGAGTTCTGCTTCGGATGGGCACGATTTTGATCAGGAACTTTTGGATTCTGCTGATCAGAATTTGACGACCGCTTACGCCTTCTTCTGGTGTCATAATTTGTCACTGCCGCTCTTGCGATCTTCAAATTTTTTAAAAGCTCAAGAATTCGTTGTGAAAGTCTGCTGTTTCCGGACACTGTGCCGGACGAAGACTTCTGTTCCGGAAGCTTTTTTGTATCGGAAGGCGCCTCTTTCTGAGGGTTTTTAGTCCTGGAAGCAAGTCGCTCGTCAGCAGATTTTGTTTCTGAACTTTTTTCGTCCGCAATACTTTTCGAACTGGATGACCTCTGATTCGGGAGATTTTTTGTTTTAGAAATTCTTTGATCCGGATGGGCTTCCGCAGCGGAACTTCTTTGATCAGCATTCTTGTTTTCTGATAAGCTTTCATCCGGAAGACTTCTCGCGCTAAAAGCTCTCCCATTCGTGAGGCTTTTTGCTCGAGTATTCTGATCAGTTGGTTGATTTTTCCCTCTGGAACCACTTTTATCCTGAGCGTATTTCGTTGTTAAATCATCCGGAAGACTTTTGGCACCGGAAGCGTTCTCATCATGAAGACTTTTGGCACCGGAAGCGTTCTCATCCGGAAGACTTTTGGCACCGGAAGCGTTCTCATCCGGAAGACTTTTGGCACCGGAAGCGTTCTCATCATGAAGACTTTTGGCACCGGAAGC
>MEIZ01000062.1:128132-139928 GCA_001723225.1 Globodera ellingtonae
TTGCTAATTAAGGGATCCCCGACTTGCTAATTAAGGGATCCCCGACTTGCTAATTAAGGGATCCCCGACTTGCTAATTAAGGGATCCCCGATTTGCTAATAAGGGATCCCCGATTTGCTAATAAGGGATCCCCGATTTTCTCTCTCTTTCTGTGTCGGGGAACGACAAAAAATGGTTTCAAATTCATCTGATCAAATTTGTGACTCGGAGATGGCAAAACGCCAACGAATTGCGTTGTCTCAAATCAATTTTTTTAACATATTTATTTATATTATTCTTGTATTGTTTCTGTGACCCATTGAGAATGGGAAAATATTGTAAAAGCGGTATAAAGTAGGTAAATTTAATTTGCGAAATAATAAAATCTTGTAAATTCTATGAGAATGTTCGTAGGTCGGGCAAATCATAAATCAATCGTAAGTGATTCTCGGGGAAATCGCAAGAATAATTTTGTGCAAAATGAGTGAAAAACAAACAAACAAAAAAACGATGCCAGACTGTCCAAGTCAGGCCCAAATTAAGCAAATTTGGACGACATGAAATGGACCAATTGAAGGCCGCCATACACATATATCCGCTTGGTAAGAGTGATCTTTGCCATGAAAATATTCTAAAATGAGAAAATATCTTTTTGCTGACTCGATTGGACGGGGGAAAAAGGGGGGGGGGATTAGAAATTTGTTGAAATTTCAGAATTCAATTTTCTTCTGTTTGCGACGACGGCATTGGCATTCATTCGTTGATTTGCTGAAAATGTTTGTCATCCGGCCATACTGCTCGGCGTACAGCCGCCGGCCGCTGAGGTGCTCAACATTTGTTGCTGCCCGTCCATTCCGCCCATTAAACTTAAAAAGACTATTTTTGAATTTTTGCATTAAATTCTTCTTTTTTCTGCTTTTTGTTTGGCATACCGTTTTGTCTTCGCCCTCCGATTTTTGAACCAAATTTTCACATTGTGCGTGGAAATGTGCGGGTAGTTTTGCCGATATGCCATCGAGTTCAGGTAGTCCGTGTACTGCTCTATTTGCAGCCAGCCCGGGTGGGGGTTGTCCTGAAAAATTTTGGAAATTCGAAAAGATATTCAAATAAAAAACAAAAAAAGACTCACCTCAAACCACCGTTCAAGGATGGGCTGAAAATTGCAAATTTATTTGTTGACAATTTGAATGATTTCAAATATTTTTCTGCAACAGAATAAAGTTTTATAGGGTTCCCGGCAGGCGCCGCCGGGAAATTTGTTTTATTTAATTACAAATTTTTTGTTAATAAAAATTTCCCAAAATTTCTAAATTAACTAGGGCAAAGCGGTACCGGGGGAGGGATTATCCCGAAAGTTTCGGGGTATTTTTGGAATTTTTGATTTTCAAAAATTCCCTTAGAGTCTTTGCTCTCATTTTCTGGGATTTTGAGATAACAAATGCCAAATTCAATTTTCAAATACTCTTTGAAGTTACCAACCAGCTCGCTGAGCGGGTCAAACATCAGCCGGGAACGGGAAGTGCCGTTGCCATTTCCGTTGTCTCCGCCCCGATCTCTGCCGTCGTCTGTCGAGCCCATCGGCGTCCGTTCCGCCGATGTCGYCGTTTGTCCCCGTCTCTGATGCGTTGAAGTTGGAGACGAAAAGTTGCTGAGCATCTCCGACTTGATGGGGTCTCTACCTCCATTCTCTTCCATTATTATTCCTCTGCTGCTGTTCCCCAACATGAAGCTGTTCAACGAGTTCGAGGAGGGCGACTGCTTCAACGCATTGGCACTGGTGCCAATGCCACACCCGGCACCAGAAGAAGCGGTAAATCCAAAATTGTTGTTGCAATTGCTCATGCTGTTGTTGTTCACTACCATTGTATTGCTTGCCGTCGTTGCTGGCGATGTCATTCCTTAAGCGGCGAGTTAAAAAATAAAAGTGACAAATTTCGGGTTTTATTAAATTTTAAAAACCTTTTAATTTTACAATTTTTTGGCGCATTATCAAAAATCTCATCAATTCTATAAAAATTTCGACCTGCTGCCATGGCCATCAGCTGCAGTTGCTGATGCGCGGACGTCGTAAGATGGGAGAAGGCTGCCGCAGCGGCCGCTGCAGCTGCGGCAGCGGCCATCGTGCCGGAAGACGGTGCCGAGGAGGTCGGTGTGGCCTGCAGTTGGGACGAGCTGGACTGGACAGGAGGAGGCGGCGGTGTCGACGACGAGCCAAAATGGCCAGCCTAAAATTTTCAAAAATACAAAAAATAGGATTAATAAGAAACTCAAAAATATTTATAATTTTTTCCCCAAATTGGACAAACAAATAGTTTCCAAAAATATTTTTAAATACAATGTTTGACCATATTTTCTTGTTGCTGCGCCATCATCGTGTCCATGGGCTCGGCCGCGTGTTCATTGGGCACGCTGGCGACAAGGTTGTGTTGATGCTGCTGATGGTGCGCGTGCTGAACGTCCATCCATTGGACTTCTTCGTCCGGTGAACAGGCAACTGACGAATGCTCCTTCAGCGAGGCGGACGAGTGGGATGTGATGTACTGTATAGATGGGAATGAAATGCTGCTATACGGTAAAAGAGGAATGAATGAATGGTCTAATCTCTGATCAGATTAATGGTGATATGGTTCCATCACAGTGTAGAGGTCACTGCATTTATCAACAATTGATAAAAAGGATTACTGTACCTGAACGGCTTCAATGCCGCCGGTACAGCCGCCCACCACACTGGTTACACTGTGCACGCTCATGTCGTCGTTGCCAGTAGGCGACTCTGAGCCACCGTCCATCCTCTGAAAAACTCAAATTTAAATGTATCGAACGTAACAAAAATGGCATTTTTCAAAAAAAAAACTCATTTTACATCAGAGTTTTGTCCTCCACTGCCCGTCGTCGTCGTTGCCGCTGTGCTCTGTTGATGCAGTTGTTGTTCATGTACAGCTCCAAGTTGATGGTGGTGTCCAGAAGGTTCAGTGTCCGAAACAATGGTGTCCAAATGTGCCGACGATGTTGTTGTGTTGCTTGTACTGGCTCCCATCGATGCGGCGGACGACTCAAATTTGGACCGAATGTCCAATGGGCCAGAAGCAAACGGAATTTGCTGAAGTTTAATACATATTTTGTAAAAATTCAAAACACTGATCAGAGATGATCCTAAGGGTCTGATCGCCCAACGATTGTTGTTTACATGTTGCTGATGTTCGTCCATGACGCCGCCACTGTTGTTCATCATCATCAGTGCCGTCGTGGTCGGCGGTGTTGGCGTGCTCGCGCCGGCAGCGCTGCCCGACAGCTGCGCGACCAGTGCCGCAGCGAGCTTCTGCTGCGCTTGCGGGTCTCCTGCTGCGGCACTTGCGGCAATCTGCTGGATGCCGGATGCGCCTGTTGACGGCACAACGCCTGCGGCACCGTTGGAGCTTGAGGCGGCTGCTTTAAAAAATTATTTTAAAAATTTTAATTTTACAAATAAATTTGCTAACCCATTGCAGCGAACTGTGCCAAGGAATTGAGCAGCGCGAAATTGACGCCGCTTGGATGCTGTTGCTGATGATGATGATGTTGCTGATGGTTGGGTACTGTAAAAGAGGGTAATTGTTTTGAGTACTGTGGGAATGTGCCGCGTTCTGAGGGAGGGTGTACAGTAACCACTAATTAAGAGATTCAATGTTGTACCACTCTTCTAATAAACTCAGAAATGCCCGATGATAAATACATATTCATACAAATGCCTACTGTACTTTCACATTTTTAAATTTTAACACACCGGCGTTCAACGGAAGCATTGCCAACGCCTGCGGTTGGCGTTGTGCACCACTGACACCATTTGTAATTTGGTACGCAGCGGCTGACGACGATTGGCGTGAGGCGATAGCACGCTGGTGGGTACGTCTCTGGTTGGCGAACCAATTGCAAATTTGCTGAATTAAATTTCAAAAATAAAATTTATTCCAATTGAATTGTCGGGAAAATCTTTTAAAATTTACAAAATTTTTAGTCAAATAAATAAAATAAAATAAGTTTTTTCCACCTGATAAGTGACTTTGTTGTTGGCCCTTCGGTAGGCCGCCGCGTTCAGAATGTTCGCGTAGGACAACAGCTTTTGACGGGTCGGGTTCGGGTCGGAGCGAAACCAGCGCTCCAGGCGAGGCAGTTCACTGACCGGACTGAACCGGGTGCTGCTCAGGGGACTGAAAATTTAAATGAAATTCACAAATATAACGGTAATGAATGAGTGGGTGAATAAAATTTCAAAACGACATACATTTTAACATTTTGGTTTTTTGTTTATTTTTATTCATTTTTTAATGAAAAATCAAAACATTTTCCCGGCGTTGTTTTTGCCCACCACCAAAATTTCTTTAAGCCCCCCCCACCTTTTCCGGTTGTTCTCCTGCTGGGCCACAATTTGCTCCAGCCACTCGTTGACCGCCTCGCTTTGCTCCCGCACGCCCATCCAAGCCGAGCATTCGTCATCGCCGGCCATCACCTGATTTTCAAGCAGTTTTAAAAAACAAAATTCGCCAATCAAAAAATGTCTCATCATTTTTGAACAGTTTTTTCCGAACCTGAAAGCTTTGCGTCCGCTGAATTTTGAAAAAAAATCAAAACATTTTTTCATGGCCCAACGATTGCATTAAAAAAATGTGCAAAAATATGTGGATCAATAATATAAATGGTGGCTCCATGATCAAATTGAGCGGCACCTGTTGCAGAATCTCCTTGACCTCTTGGCCGTTGGATGAGGTCAAAATTTGCGGTTGCTTCTCAATGGCCGTCTTCAACAAACGCTGTTTGAGGTCCACAATGCATTGGCCATTTGTGTCGGTGGGGGAGCTGCGCAAATTTTATTTTTAAAAATGAATCATTTAGAAAATTCCATAAAAATTTAATTCTTTGTCAAGAATCTCGACGAGATTCTCTAGTCGAAAAGCAAAATTCAATTCCCTTTCATCCCTGAGATACACCGAAAAGCGTTGGTTGGTTGATTCGACACGATCAATTACATTTTCTGATCACTCATTGATCAGTGATTGATCAGAATCCCGCACTCAACCCTCCCCCCCCCCATTCCATGCAATCCACACATTTTCAACGAACGAATGCACTGTTTAAACATTTGGTCCCCCAATAAAAAGAATTCAATCAAATCCCCTCAAGAGAGGATTGGTGTGACGTTGAGGAAGAGAAAATCACGCGATTTATAAGTGGTGAAAGTTAAGAAATATTGAGGAGATGAAAATGTGCGACGGACAAAAATTGGGAAATTTCATCTTTTAATATGTTAAAAATATATTTTTCACTGCCCCAAAACGTTGAAAATAAAATTTTAAAAAAATGCCATTCATTCACTCACCGTTTTGCCAATATTTTCAGCGTTATGTGTGTGGAGATTTCGCGGAACAAATTGATGACAAGCTCTTCCGGATTGTCCGTGATCGTCTCGAAGCTGATCGGCTTCCAATTGTTGATTTGGATCAGACCTGCAAATTGATCTTAAATAATGATGAATTACAAATTTATGTTGCAATTATCTCAAAAAATAAATTTTCTTTTTCTATTTAATTTATTGTTTACTCGAATTTGTTTTTCTTGATTTTTGGGCTTTCTTCTACAAATACAAAATTCCAAAAATGCCGGGTTTTTTAGTTAACACCAAAAATATTCAAACTTTCCCAACCAACCCCAACCATTGCATTATTTTTGTCGTTATTCAATTCCCCCCCCCCAAAAATTTGCTGTCCATTTTCTCTCCGTCCATTGGACGCGCGGCGGAGGCGGTGGCGGATGATCCAAATTCATCAGCAGATCCATCTCAATCCATCCGACCAATCCACCACATTTACAGGCTTTGCTCATAAATATGCAAATCGGACGGAACGGACGGAGGGATTGTGGCGGATGAGGGGGCCTAACATTTGGAAAAAAGGAATTTTTTGAGCGATTTTTGTACTATTAATTGAAAGAGTTAATTTGCCATATGTGTAAAAAAGAAAACCTATTTGGGGTCCATTGGTTTTTTTTGAAAGATTTTAGATTTTAGTTCGGTCCACCGGACTAATCGTTTTTTCTAAATTTTGATCATTTTAAGTGGTTTTCCTCCAAGCTAAGTACAACAATTTTTCTTGCTGGCCGGTGATCTCCCCATTCCTCCGAGGCTAGAGCCCCGCTTGTATATATAAAGAGGCTTTTCATTTCAAGGCCCTAAGTTTCCACCAAATTTTTCTAAATTTCCCCCATTTCAAAGGCCCCTCTTGTTCAAATATCAAAACAATTGCTCTCCTCCCACCCNGAAGCAATGTTCAGTCATCGATAGGGTTTTGCCCCCGTTTCGAATGGGGGTAAAGGGAAACCGTAAATTTTTGAAGGAAAAAACTGGCCGGGATTATGCAAATTTGAAAACCGACAATTAAAGAGAGACAACCAGCATTGGCACGCTCCTGGTCAAAATCCCGGGAATTTTGCACGGATATTTAAAAAAGTGAAAAGAGAACAGATGAACAAGTTTTTTAGGAGTCCCTCCCTCTCACAAATCAGCTTCTAATTTTTCCCTTTTCGGGTTGTAAAGCGGCTGGTTACAGACAGACGGATGTGTAGATGTCTCTTATACACATCTAGATGTGTATAAGAGATGACTAAAATGGACACAAAATCGGGGACGGATGAATGGATCATCACCAGCACACCATGTCATCATCATCCGTCGATCCGCAAATATTATCTACACAAATATGATTGCAGCAAAAAATGGTATTATGGGATTTAATAGACATAAATACAAACCGGGAGGAGAAAAGTGTTGTGGCAAAATGCCAACAATTTGGAATATTTACTTTTCTCTGCTTGAAAAAAAATACAGTTTAACAAAAAAATTATGGCGATAAAGAATATTTTATTAATTGGAAATGTTTTTTTTTTCCTCTCTGACAAGATTGGGGTGAATAAAGCTTTTGATGTTGGGCCAATGTTTGCCGATGGATTTGATGGGCTGGCTCAGCCTAACAGAATCCACCCATTGGACGGCTTTATCCCCTCCGGGGCTAAATCCTCCCGCCCACAATCTCATCCAATAGATTGAGCTCGGCGGGATAAAGCTGTTTGGCCAACCGATCGACGAAGATGAGGACGGGACTGGCCCTGTCTCTTATACACATCTAGATGTGTATAGAGCACCGGGACTGCACCAAAAATGCCAATAATTTAACTGGCATTTTGTGAGTGGCCGATATGCCATTATTAAAGCAGAGTTTCTGTCTCTTATACACATCTAGATGGGGATGGGAGGGAGAGCACCGGGACTGCACCAAAAATGCCAATAATTTAACTGGCATTTTGTGAGTGGCCGATATGCCATTATTAAAGCAGAGTTTGGAATTTGGACTTAAATGGCATTGTTTGTTGACAAAATTTGGGGTTTAACGGTGCCAAAACCCTCCAATTTGGCCCACCCTTGGAGTCCTGGATGAACTGGGGCAAGCCCAGCGCGGACAGCACTGTCTCGACCAGTTGGCACAGCATTGTTTGGCCGCCGACCACCGCAAAAGTGTCCACCACCGGGTTGCCGTCATGGGCACAGCCCAAGCAGTGCTGGGTACGCACCGTTTCCACCAGCACACGGACCGGGAACATGTCGGCCACCATGTTGAGTGGGGAAGCTGCATTTAATTGTTTAGATTAGACTGATTTTTTTTTATTGTTTGAATTAACAAATCTACTTTCAAATAAGCCACCTGATTACAATAGTAAAACAAAACTAAACAAAACACCCACCAATTCTGCTGTCAGCAAATTGGGCTACCGTAAGTTGAAAGGCTCGTCGTTGAACGGTCGCGATCAGAAAACGGCACGTTTGTGAAATTGGATCGAAGAATTTGAATTGGCGCCAACTTTAAATGTTCGTCTCCGATCGATCAATTAAATAATCTGAAAAATATGAAAAATATTTATCATTATTAAAAAAGAATTATAAAAAGTAGCATTTATTATAAACTGCGAAGTCTTTCAGTTGGGCGTCTGAGGCCTTTAAAACCTTCTTGGAACCAACCAACCAAAATAAACGAATTTAGTCCACAAATCAAAAGCTTTTTGTTGGTAGATTTTGTATTCAAATCAACAAAGTGAGTGATTCGATCCGTTTCAGAAAAGTTTAATCAAAAAAACTTTAATTTTTCCCCCACTTTTCTGACCATAAATTTTTGAGGTTTATACTAACTATCGTTTAGCGCCTGCTAAGTAATAGCTTCCAAACGGTTTAACTTAGAGTTATGGCACTTTAAACTCGCTGGCGCCCGACTGATAATCGATAAATTGAGCTCTAGTTCTTTCTAACAAGAGCCAAAATGTTTTATGTGTAAATAAAAACAACAAAATGATTGAAAAACAAAAACAAAGTCATAAATATGTTTCGTTTTTTTGCAACATTTTGCCAAATTATAGCCAAGAATCAGTCGGTATAAAATATTATGGCTCAATCATCATGATCACTATCTTCATGATCAAATTGTGCACTGTTGGCGCGCAACAACCACCACAGAGANGGGGGGGGGGGGTGGAAGGTGTGAGTGTCTCTGTGTTGAGGTGTGAAGCATGATTCAGCGTTGTTGCTGCCTGGCCCTCCGGGGATAATGTCTTCGTGGACGGACGGATTGATGGATGGAGGATGATCATCATCATCCTCTTCCTTTTCTTCCTCTTCCGATTGAGGAGAGAGTTTGTGTTTGCGGAGCGGCTAAATGTGATGAAGGAAGGACATGGAATCACATCTAGATGTGTATAAGAGACAGATCTATGGCCTATCTTCGTGTCCCACTAAAAAAAACAAAAAAAAATTTATGCATCGAAGACCTTAGACGTGGGGGGTGAGACAAAATGAGACACACGAATCAGTCGCGGTAAAATCAGTCCCGAGCACAAAATTTTGTTATGTTTCGACCAATCCCATTGGATGCGGCGCATTTGTGCTGTTTCTTGGTCAGTGCTCACTGACTGATCAGGTTACGGTGGTTGACCAAGCGTTGTGATCAACCAATTCGGTCTCGACAAAAGTGGTTCCGGGATATTTGGCCTATTCTAATTAAAGAGCGGAATTTTAATCACCGGATCCGGAAACCGATTCCAAAATAAACCCGGACCGGAAATCATGATCAGTCAGCAGAGCTGGGGGTTTATATGTAGATCTTTGAATTGTTTGCTAAAATTTGAAGCCTGAAAAATGTATGCAAAATTTATTTTTATTGCATTTTTGTAAAAGAATTTAGCCATAAAATGGCAAAATTTGCATTTCACAGTGGTCAATAAAGAAAGGGTCTGCGTTTGTTTTTAAAGCTAAATTCCCTCAAAACTTAATTGCACAAAAATGCAAATGCATACAAATCCCAGACCTAATAACAATCAAAGGCAAAACGAACCCTGACAACTCAGTCTCAGGAAAGTTGTCTCCTCGGCGTTTTAAACATTCCACGCGTAAGATTTAAAAATGAAAAAGAAATAAATATTATTTTCTATACCAAATTATACTGAAAAGGCGCGGACTGAACTGTCCAAACCGGGATGGATGAAATGGAAAGTGGGTTTTGGTTTTGGGACGGATTGCACACAAATTTATGTGCTATTTGTGGGTGTATTTGTGGATGGCGTTAGGGGGGGGGCGGAGGGGCTGTCTCTTATACACATCTAGATGTGTATAAGAGACAGGGGAATGAGTTGTGAGGGGGTGGGCAGAGGGGCGGCTGATCGCCAGATTTTGTGCTCAAGATTTTCGCTCTTATCACCATCATCTTCATCATCCCCATCCCCCAAATTTGTCACGGGAAAACGCAAAACTCCCAACCCACCCACCGACAGACCAACATGACAAAATAGTGGGCCAAAGAGTGGTGAAAAGGAAGAGAAATAGTGTGGCATACAGACCGTAAGAGATGGGACGGTGCGCCACAATTGTCGCGCCAGAGAGGCGCGAGAGGGGTAAGGCTGAAAAATAGTGTAGGGACAGAGAGTGATATGATAGAAAAGTGCAAATTTCAGTATGGAAAAGACAACGAAAGATGGGCCAGATCCCGGGACAGAGTGCGAGAGTTTGCGTGCAGAGAATGAGAAAATATTGTAAGAGTCGCCAAAAATGGTGTGGCAGGGGACCGAAAGTTGGTGATCGGCGGTGGATGGACAGATATGTAAAGAATGGGCCCAAAGTCCAAGTTTGGCGGATTGGGCAGATAAACAGAAAAAACGGACGGACGGACGGGGGGCCGACCATTCTCATTCCTTTTACTCATTTGATATTTATGATTCAGAGGGGCCCGTCGATCGGTCATCCATTTTGATTTTGAAATATCGCCAAAAAGATGTACACTAAAGTTTTCTAATAAAAATTATCTTTTAAAACATTGTTGAATGCTAAAGGTCTTAAACATTTGTCTGAATTCTCACATTCATTTTGATATCACCACGATTTAAATAAATCCAACAGATCCGAATTATCCCCAAATGAGAGAATGAATTGAGTTTGAGCAATCAGTTCACAAATCAGAGATTAAATGGGCCGTAAATCCAAACACGGGTGGGAGACGTACGGACGGACGGATGGTTTTGTGTTATGAATGATGGATGTACTTGGGGGGTGGGGCATGGGATGTGCTGGGCTAAGCGGGACGAATTTGAGCCCATCCGAGCCGTCCGAATAATATATACAACGCAACGCGATTTGGCCATTAATGGGCCCGGGGGGAGGGGCGAGGGGGTGGCAGAAAAGTGAAAGTGCTCTCCAAACGTAATCGCCGCAGGGGCCAAGACATAGAGGAGGCACAACAACGAATAGACAGACAAAATCATGTTAATCGGAGGCGGACGGACGGACCATCTCTCCATTCTCTTCTGTGCTCATCAGCCTCTTCACACCCGCCGCCGATGGTCTCCCAACCGCCATCACACAAAGCGCCGGGGGTGGGGGACAAAAACATTTTTTGGTTGGGCCCAGACTGGAACCATCCATCCGTCCAGCGGTTCTTCTATCCTTTTTTGGATTCGTCCGACTCAACCCCCCCCCCCCCCCGCCCAGTCAATGTATGCTTTCTGCTGCTTCTCGGCAGTTGCAGACGCGGAGGGGTAAAGAGCTTGAAATGATCAGGAAAGTGAGGCTTAAATGGTGATCTGGACGAATTGGTGATTATTTTTTGGTTGAGACAAGACTGGAACCATCCGTTCAGAATGGAAAGAGCAGGGTAAGAAGGAAGCTTCATCTGATCACATCTGCTCTAATCACTTTGAATGATGCTCGAATGGGGGAATGCGAGTGAAGCTCAACTGATGATCGGAGAACATTTTTGAGTCTTTAAATGGATCGGAGAAATTTCTGGACTGCGGAACAAACTCTAAGGATCAGAAGATGAGTGGTGATCAACCGTGATGATGCTTATTTGATCATCCCCTCGGGGGGGGGGGGAGCCGGATGATCAGGTTTTGTTTTCTGTCTGCTGGGCCGTTCAACAATTGTTGTTGCGCGACAACAATGCGACTGCGCGGAAAGTGAAAGTGTGGAAGAACGACACAACAACAACGACAAAAGCAACAGCAAGAACAATGTAAGAGAGCGAAAAGATAAAAGCGCCCCGTCACCCCGCGGGCGATTTGGCCCCAGGAACAAGCTTTGACGGGATGAGGAGGGGAGGGCGGGGCGAGGGCATAAAAGCGAAAATGCATTTTCTTCGTCTACTCCTCCACCTCCTCCACTCCGCTGTCGTTTGTGTTGTTGTTGTTGTCGCTGCAGGGGACGGACTGGAACCCCTCTCGTCGCGCAGTGGTGGAACAGGGTCCGGTGGGCGTGGG
>MEIZ01000062.1:146863-179607 GCA_001723225.1 Globodera ellingtonae
AAATGAGTGTGTGCATCCGTCCAACCATCCAATCTCGTCAACCGTCGTCTCATTATTCATTCAAAAACGCGTCCCATCAGCCGGGGCGGTCCACGTCGTTTTCGGGATGGGATTTAGGGATGGGCCACTACTGGAGGGAAGGGGGAACTAATCCTTTGGCCCGGGCCAAGCCGTCCGTCCGCCATCCATCAGCAAAAGCGTCAACATTCGGCAGTACTTGCGGGCCAAAGTCACCAGCCCCAGAATCTTGGGAGATTTTGAGAATGTAAACTGAAAGTTGCTAGAATTGAATGAAGAACCAGTAATTTTAATATAAAAATTTTGGTAATTACTTGGACTCATGGAGAATTGTCTCAATGAGCTGGAGCCGGAGCGCAAAAAGTTGGAAAGACGAGACCGAAACTGAGAATCTCGGCGCTTCCCTGCTTCCAAAATCCACTCCACTGACCGAGACCACACCACAAACAAGCATTCGGGAGTGGATATGTTTTGCAAAATGAGTTTATAATGGAGACATAAAGAAGGGATGCGATTATGGCAGTGGGTGACGTGCCCTCGCGGGTATTTTGAGGAGGACGGACGGAATTTTGCCTGAAGGCTTTCCGGGACCGGGATGAGTCCTTCCGGAAGAGTCTTCAGGAGGAGGCAACCAAATGATATGGAGAGAGTGTGCTGCCGGCGGGCGGGCGCCGTCGCTGCCCTCCCGAGGCAGTTAAAATTAATCCCACCCCCGAATCTCAATATCCCCCCCCCCCGAAACTGAAGAGGGGGAAGGATTGAGCCAAGCCATCCAAATAGCCCTCACTTGAGGATGATAAATGGGGATGGGATGAGAAGGGCAGTGAGTCTCCTCGAAAAGCGAGATTATTATGGAACAGAGGAGATAATCCATTAAAATTTTCAAAATAAAAATTCTAAAATGCCCTAATGTCTTTCATAATTTGAATCCTTCAAATAAAATTAAATTTTTAATAATAAATCAAAAAGTTCTAAACTATTCTATCGGGAAATTTTTAAATGCACTAATGATAATCTATTTGCAAAAAAAAATTTAAAAAAATCCGCAGCCTAATAATAATAAAAGAAAGCCTACCCTATTGTAGGAATTTATTTTGTAAAAAGGATTTGCAACGGCCGGGAATCGAACCCGGGCCGCCCGCGTGGCAGGCGAGCATTCTACCACTGAACCACCGTTGCTACATCGAGTCTCTGTTGCAGACTCCTTATGACTTTATCTTTTATAGAACTGATCTCTAATCAAACCACTCCCCACAAGGATATTGATTTGATCGCGAACAATTTGTTTGATTAAAATTTTGAAGAAAGAAATCATTAAGGCTGAAGCAATAATATTGAAATAAAAAGTTATTTGAAGGAAAAAATATGTTCAAATTGTTTAACTGCTGTAAAAATATTTTTGGACAGATGAAAACTTAGCAAAATTGATGTGAAAATAAATGGTGTAAAATATTTTAAAATGAATAACAAAATAAGAATTTTAATTATTAGGGGTTTTTTTCAGGAGGCGTGTGCGGTTTCCGTAACCAAAAACAAAGATTTTCCGTTTGCGACAGCGAGGGCACAATTATGGCCAAATGGAATTAGCCAACTTGGGAGAATGTCCAAATTAGAGTCATTTTGTGGGGTGTACTGCTGGTGAAAACATTTGTGGAATGTGTTTATGGCACACAATAATTGGTGGAATGCGGCATTTTTCATTGCTTTTCTCCAGGTACTTTCTGAAAAAAAGGTGTACCGTGCCATTGTCACCTTGTCCAAAGGTGTCGTAAAAATTCAACAACAAATAACTTATTTTGTAGCACATTTTGCCAAAGTTTTGCAAATTTGAATTTCAAAATAAACTTATCGGCCTAAATTTTCCAAAACAAACTTTGCACCGAAGTGCCTCCAACCTGCAGCCCAAATGGATGGATTTTCCTATCCATAGTTAGGCACAACGGATAAAGTAAACGCCGTGCCCGCCACCGAATGCACCCGGTGCCCCAGGGCTGATGAATAAGCAGCCCTGAGGCAGCGGTGCCGGATGCCCTCGGATGGGATTAGCGAAAGCTGAAGCCCCAGGGGGCCCAAAAGCGCACAAAATGAGGGGCCGGCGGCCCCCACCCCAGAGCCTCCACTCGTGGTGAGGAGATAACGGCGGATGAATGGGGGGGGGGCGATAGGGTGAGTAAATGGATTTCTCCTTTCATCCATCCACACTCTTCCGGATGGACGAATGCCGGATTTGAAGAGGGGGAAGGGGGGAAAGATTTGTTTTGGCGTGGAATGTTTGTCCTAGAGAAAATTGTGGTTAGGCTCAATTTTCCGTTAAATTTACTCAATATTTCTAATAAATGGTACAGTTATTTGAAACTACCTAACTTCTCTAGCTAAATGGTGCCACCTTCGAATCCCGTTATTCGCTCCATATTAGGCGGATATGGTGGAAAGGTTTACGTTGTGGAACTAGTTTACGTGAGTTCAAATCTCACTATTCGCCCCACAATTTATTTAAATTAAAAAATATTGTGCGATAAGCTTGGAAAATGGTGGCTCTGTTGTGAGGGGATAACCGGAGGCTGAGGGATTATCCAAAGCCCCCGAGGGGCCGGAAAATATGGGTATATACACCAGTCCAACCCTCAATGATGGGTCGACGGTCGGCTCTGAGTAAGAGATGTCTTCCCCGCGGGGGGGGGGGATTTAATATAACCCTAAAGAGACACGGAGGCGTCCATTGGTCCTACTTAATTGAATACTCAGCCATTAATCAGCTAAAATAAAGATAAAACGGGTGAAAAACGGAATTGATGAAGAAATCAATTCAAATTATATATATATATAATTTATTATTGTAAAAATTAGAGCAATTTTTAATTGGGCCAAAACTTTTGATGGGACTTAGTTGGCCTTCCTTTGTACAGCCCCTAAATCCCTCGGGGGATTTTCGATGGGATGCAGGAAACAGCCAGCAGCTGCGGGCGGGGGATGGGATGGGATAAACCGGAGGATTAACAAAATCTACGGGCATATATAAAATCGATTTAAAAATCTGGTAAGAACAATTTGGAAATTTGTGAATACGCTAACTTTTGCCATTATTCCAACAAAGCAAAATTTGCCACTTTTCTAACACCTTAACATTTTTTTAAAAAAATTCACAAAAATTTTAAAATTCAATCTAACAACATTTCCTTTTTTCTAACATTTTTCTTCTAATCCAACTCGCTCTCAAATTCTCCCAAATTTATTCTAAAATTTTTTTCAAAATATGCCTTTCCTCACTCCTGCTTGGCGTTTTGTTTGGAAAGCTCACACGGTGGAACAAAAATTTGCGAGAAGATTTTGGGCACAGGATGGCCCCTGTCTCTTATACACATCTAGATGTGTATAAGAGACAGGTCCTGCTTGGCGTTTTGTTTGGAAAGCTCACACGGTGGAACAAAAATTTGCGAGAAGATTTTGGGCACAGGATGGCCCTGGTCTGTAAGCTTAGGGACGGGCAGATTTGGAAGGCGGGGGGAGAGCTGTCTCTTATACACATCTAGATGTGTATAAGAGACAGGAATAAATCCCCCGAAAAAAGCACAGAAAAATGAAAATGCAAAACGAGTAATTTAAAAATAAAAGTGGATAATCCAATCGAATAAATTTTTCTGATCGGTTAAAATCGAATACCATACAAAAATTCTTATGGTTTAGACGTTTTAAAATTCTTGAAGATAATAGGCATAAAAAAGTCCAAATATTTAAAATAAGCTCGAGCAAATGCAGCAAAAGTTAGATAACACAAAAACTGAAGTGAATCCACAAAATCTGTTCCCTCCTCCGATCCGTGTGCATCTGATCCAAAAAGCCGCTTCATCCACCCCCACAAATATTGGAACCTGCCCAACCAGTTTTTTTTGCTGTTGCTGATTTCCAATCACATTTATCCGTGAATAATTGGCGCGTCTGATCGTTGCGCAACTTTCACTTTCATTTGCTGCTGCTTCTGCTACTGCTACTGCTTGCTGTCGTCGGTTGCAGCTGCGCGAAAAGAAAAGATAAGTGGGCGGGGGCGGGCGGGCGTGTAAAATGGAGGACAAACATTTTGGGTTTTCAAAATGCGAAAATAAAATTTGTGTTTAAAAATTTAAAGTTGCTGTACACTTTGACCCGGGAGTAAAAAGTAGGGATGTTCGAACCTTGAAATTTACCGAGACTCAAGGGTCGAGACCGAGAAATGACCCCCGAGACTCGAGACCCAAAAAAAACCGAGAAACTTCTCGGTTCGAGAGTCTCGAATCGAACATCGTAAAAGCGCCAACTAGTATTTTTATGAGAAAAAAATTAAAGCACTGAAACGTCACATTTACATATAATGGGTACTGAAACGCCCCGGCACTGAAATTATTGATCCTTCTTTATATATAAGTTCTTTGCTTTCTCACTTTCACCTTTTTAATATTGATTTGTCGTGATTTGTCGTTCATCCAAATGAACATTACATATTAGTGTTACCAAAATTTACGGGCACTATGTTTAAAAGTGACTTTCGACTTCGTAAAACTGAATCTGTCTAATTTGTAAGCTCTATTTTGATTAATTTCAAGCCTAACCCGAATTTGAAACAGAAACCAATTTTGAAAATTTGAATTTTTTAACAAATGCAAATTTGGTCAAAGTTTCAGCGGTCGAAGCGGAGGTCGAGAGTTGCGTTCTACGACTTCAAAACTCTTTTTTTGGTTGTTTTCAAAAAAATATGGGTACCAGCTTTGTTAACTTGATCGGTGGGAGTGGGACCCCGAGGGAAAAGTACGGATTCCCGCTCCCGGAAATTTTGTTTTACCGATCTCGGTAATAGTAGGCGTATTCCATTTCGGTTTCGAACCCCGGACCCGGAATTCGAACAATTTTTTGAAATTCAAAATTCTCCAAAAATTAATTTTGGCCTCAAACCCATTTAAAAAGCGGTACTTTCGCATTTTACGACCCCCTCCCCAAATTTGCTGAAAACATCATATATGGGGTTTTCAAGGGTGCTGATCACGAATCTGACAATATTTTTTAGATCTGACAACATCTAAGATTTTGAAAATCTATGATTTTTGATAAATTTTTTTTCACCATTAAGCACCCAAAACCGGTTTATGGATTTCCTTAGGTGCTAAAACGATGGAACAACCACAAATTTTAGCGGGCTCGACCTTTTGAACTGGTTTTTGAATCGGTTCAATTTTGAAAATTAAGGAAAAAGGGACTTTTAAGTTACACCAAAGCCGGATAGAATAACAGGGGGAAAGGTAGATTTAGGGATTCGTTAGGCTTAGGCCTAAGCCACCCTGGCTTGGGTTCGTTAGGCCTAGGCTTAGGCTTAGGCCTAAGCCTAACGAACTTTTGAGCCAAAAGGGTCCCTCCTACGATTTTTCAAACCTATAAAAGCAGTTTTGGGTGATTAATTTTGAAAAAAAAAAATCAAAAATCATAGATTTTCAAAATCTTAAATGTTGTCAGATCTAAAAAATATTGTCAGATTCGTGATCAGCACCCTTGAAAACCCCATATATGATGTTTTCAGCAAATTTGGGCAGGGGGTCGCAAAATGCGAAAGTACCCAAAAAGCATTAAATTACTACGAAAAAGCATTGAATTCATGCTCTTTGAATGATTTTGAGGCCAAAATTATTTTTGAAAATTTTGAATAAACTTAATTATTACCCCGATCTCTAATTTAGTAAAATCGCTTTAAAATTTTGGGTATTATTTAGATGGTTCCCCCCCCCCTTTTTGAAAAAAAGAAATTTAGTGTTCAATGTCGAGATAAAGTAGTTTCTATAGGTTTTTCTGGTCGTAGAATCCGAATCCGGCCTCCGTTTCGACCAATTCCGAAGCCCGGACCTGAATTCGAACCTTTTTTTTGAAAATGCGATTTTTTCTTAAATTCACCAAATGAAAGGCCGTGTAACGGCCCGCCAACAGCGAGCATGCGATGACGGAGCAAGTAGTGGGGCGAGATGGAGGGCGGAGGAAGAAGTCTGACGAGCGCCACTGGGGGGCGAGCGCGCGGGGACCCGCGAAGCGGGCGCGCGCGAGACCCCGCCGGGGAGGGGGGGGGGAGGTCACGCGCGGACTTCTTCCGGAGTCTCGCCCCACCTACTGGCCGCCGTAGTCGAGTGTGCGGTACTTTGGCTGCTATTTTCCACCTTACTGTCTAACTTTTCGTGCGTTAGACTTAGAGAGAAGTCGATTGGTATATGAATTGCTCGGTTTTGTTCCAGACCCATAAGGTAGAAATTCCAAAATGCCATTTTCAAAAAAAAGTTCGAATTCAGATCCGGGCTTCGGAATTGGTCGAAACGGAGGCCGGATTCGGATTCTACGACCCGAAAACCCTATAGAAAATAGTTTATCTCGACATTGAACACTAAATTTCTTTTTTTCAAAAAGGGGGGGAAAATCTAAATAATTACCAAAATTTTATTTAGTTACGCCTATTAAGTAACACGAGTTTTTGTCAAAATGCCAAAACCAAACTCGTCTCTGGGGCGGATGAAGCATTTACTGAGCACGGGCGATGACGCGGACGTTCACTTTTTGGTTGGGGAAGGAACCAAAAAGGAGGCGAGTTTTGGGAGGATAAAATTGAACTTTTCAAATTCTCACTTTTTTGAAATGTTTAAGCTTCTGTCAGCACATAAACTGATTCTGAAGACGGCCTCCGATGTGTTCGGGGCAATGTTTCGTTTTGACGCGGAAAATGCAAAGTCCGCCGTCGCTGGGACCGGTGCGGAAATTTGTTTAAAATTATTTTAATCCCTTCGGAAGAGATTAAACCCGTCGAAGTGCCCGACGTGGAGGTGGGCGCGTTCAAGGCAATGCTCAGCTTCATTTACGCCGATGATTTGAGTGGACTGGACGGGGAAAACGCAATTTCTGTGCTTTATGCGGGTGAATTTTAAGAATTTTAACCGTTAAATTGCCTTTTCGCAATTTAATTGAAATATATAAATTATGGTGATTTGCGGAAATTCATTAAAAATAAAATTCTTTTCATGAATTAATTATCTTTTAGCCAAAAAGTATGACGTGCCCGGACTGGTCAAGGCGTGCGTGGCCTTTCCCATACCGGATTTGAGCAATGTTTTTGTCGCATTTGACTGGGCTCGCTTTCTTGAAGAAAATGTGAGTAAATTTCACGAGAATTTTTTAATTTAGATCATAAAGTTGTCGAAAGTTAGTAATGATTAAATCTTAATGCAAATAATAATTTATTTTGGGCATTCGCTCGCCGCTGTTTGCATTACATCGATGTGAACGCGCACAATTTGATCCTATCAGAAGAATTTCTGCAAATTGATCAAAAATTGTTGTGCGAGCTTCTGGACCGTGATCAGCTGTTCGTCTACGGAGAAATTACAATTTGGATTGCCGTAAATTTGCAAAATATTTAATAAATTTATAATTGGTTATTCCAGGCCTTATTATGGGCGGAGAAAAAATGCCGTCAAAATGGGAAAGAGTGTTCGGGAGAGAATAGACGGGCAATGCTCGGCCCGGCACTCTTTCAAATTCGTTTTCCTCTCATCGCGCAGGGCGATTTTTCTAAATTTGTTGGTATCACCCATTTTGGATTTAGACAATTCTGAATCTTATAATCGATTGCTTTGCTTTGGACAGTTCCGTACGAAGTGTTGACACGGGACGAGCTGCTCAGCGTGTATCTGTACCATTCTCATCCGGACCGCGCTTTGCCCGAGCAGTACCCGCTGCAATTTCCAACTAAGCGACGGACTGCGACCAAATCGGCCGGTGATGGTGGGCTGAATTTTATTTTGAGGCCAACCTGACCAAAAACTCATCAGATCCGTATAAAGCCAACGGGCAGATTATGCTGAAAATCGAAAAAGTGTCTGAATTTGCGCGAGAGGACGAAAACAGCCGCCAACTCAGCGAGTCCGTGTACATTAGGGGCCTTCCTTGGAGAATTTTGGCGACTTCGCGAACAAACAGTGACCAAAAATGTTTGGGCTTTTACATCCAGTGCAACGCAGAAGACAGTGGTGGGCATTAACACTTAAAATTGCCGGAGAAAATGAATGCTAATTTGTATTTTTGGAAAAACCAGTAACTGGTCGGTTCAGGCCCCGTATTGTGCCTTGGATTTCTGGGGAGGGGCAAGCCAAAAATGTCGATTTTGTTTTTTTAAATCGGCAAAATTTTACCAAATACTTTTTAATATTTTTCTGCCGTCACTCATCGAAACCAGAAGTTTAAAAAGCCCTAAAAGTGCCGCTGAAGTAAAGGGTGGGGGGCGCAAGCGCAATTTTGTTAAACTGACATTTAATGTGAAGATGCCAATTGGAGCTGTGCCTGTTCGGCAACACTTCGAATTGTTTCGCAAAAGAAGGGAAAAGAAGACCTCACTCGAAAGAAGGACAACATTTTTAACTCCAAGACGAACTTCTGGGGCTTCGGCCAGTACATAACGTTTAAGGTTAAGATGATTTATGATCAAAATGTCTGAAATTAAAATGACAAATTTAGAAATTGATGGACCCGAACAACGGATGGTACGACGAGACGAAGGACACTGCAATTTTGGCTGTCGATGTAACTGCTGACGAACCTCACGGAGTCGAGTGATACGTAAAGAGAAAGAAATAAATTCAGTCCATTTGTTTATATTTATTGTTTATCAATATGTTCGACTTTCAAATTTTGTTTAAACAATTTTGCAGTTTCCATCTGCTTCCTTCCGATTAAGCTTGACAATCGTTTATCAATCTTTGATGCGAAAAGACACTCACAATTTGAATGAGTTAACGCGTACATAACAGGGTTGGGGGTTGGCCGTTACGTTGGTATTTTGGGAAATCGGTCCCAAAAAACGAAAAATCTTTTGGGTTTGGGTCTACTCATTCCAACTAATAACTTAATGAATTTTATAATTTCATTTTGTCTAAATAGAGTGGCTGATCAACGGTAAGATTATGCTCAAAGTTTATGTAAATCAATAGACATAATGTAAATTCAAAAAGGAAACCTTTTGGGTGTTCTAAAGCATTAAATACATTTGAGTCTTTGGATCTTTCCACCGCTACTTCTTTATTTGAAGAAAGTAATATTTTCTACAAAATCTGATAGTCCAACCGTTTTACGGTTTTGTATTAAGTATTATACAAATAGAAATGTTTTGTCCAAAAAAACAGATCCTTTTTTCAACGAATGTATAACCTATATTTTCTTATTTAATTACGTCATTACTTTATTGTTTAATTGAAATGCGCAAATCGATCAAGTGATGCTTACCTAATCTTCATATTATACAATGAAAAATTTTTAGCCACCACTTTATTATTATAAGCACTTTACACATTCGTTAGTTTGACGCAATAATCATGCGTAATGAAATGATTTATATAAAACTAAAAATCCATAAATTATATAATATAAGTCGCTTCCACGATTAATATTATTATTTGAATATTAGAATTATTCGAATAATCCTAGTATTTTGTATTTGAAAATATTTAAATTATACGGCGAGTTAGTATTATTTGAATAAAAAATTCTTTTTAAACTCAGTAAAATTCGCATTTTATTTGTAAAATTTGAAACTTACGCTTTTCTTTATTATTTCAATATTTTCTTTATAAAAAATAGGATTTCAAATTTTATAGTTATTTCGAATTAACTAAAATTCAATTTAGTGAAGGTATTCAAATAATACTAACGCGCCGTATAATACTAGGATTATTCGAATAATACTAAAATCCAAATAATACGCTGACATGTGTTCCATATATAATATTACTTGAACCGGCAAATTTATGAACTTTAAAAAACTAAAATTTTTTAACCTTTAAGAAATTGAAAATGTTTAAATTCCTATTGTTTTTGACTTCATTTTTCTGTATTTTATTTGGCACGACACTTTCCATGTTCGAAGAGTTACCGCCGAACAAAATGAGAAGAAATAACACTATTGGTGCTTCTGGGACAGCTTTGTCAGCCTGGCCTTCTTTCACTGGGGCTGCGGTAAAAAAAAATGCTAGCACTGGCACTACTGGTACTGAAAGGGTTCGGACTGGCACTACTGGTACTGAAAGAGTTCGGACTGGCACTACTGGTACTGAAAGAGTTCGGACTGGCACTACTGGTACTGAAAGAGTTTGGACTGGCACTACTGGTACTGAAAGAGTTCGGACTGGCACTACTGGTACTGAAAGAGTTTGGACTGGCACTACTGGTACTGAAAGGGTTCGGTCTGGCACTACTGGTACTGAAAGAGTTCGGACTGGCACTACTGGTACTGAAAGAGTTCGGACTGGCACTACTGGTACTGCAAGTGTTCGGTATG
Source organism: Globodera ellingtonae (assembly GCA_001723225.1). Lineage (NCBI taxonomy): Eukaryota > Metazoa > Nematoda > Chromadorea > Rhabditida > Heteroderidae > Globodera > Globodera ellingtonae. The sequence goes on from MEIZ01000062.1 coordinate 157,206, forward strand.
GGGCAAACAAGCCAACAACAATTAATCAAATGTAAATAAATAACATATTTTTTTATAGCGCAAAACTTAATTTTTTTCAACTTTTAAATAAAATTATTTTGCTAAAATTCAGGATGCAACAGCCGTTATCTCCACTTCACGCTTATTTTCCTTATAACAGGTTTTAAATTACAATATTAATAATTAATTTAAATTGTCGTTTTAGTAAACCAAATAGTCCAATGTACCAAGCGCCGAGAGTGACCAATTTTGATGGATGTATACCGGATGGGTTCAAAAATTTACTGCTTCGGAGCAAAAGCACGGTTGATGGAAGAAATAAAAACGGTGCCAACTTTTCAGGCAATTTTGTTATTGGTCTTAAAATATTTTCTTTAGCTTTTGCCAAATTTTATTTTTTAGGGTAAAAAGTTACTAAAATATGCAAAATATCCTTTCTTAAATTATTTAATTTAAAATTGCCTATTTTTTTACCTTTCTGTTTGAGTTTTTTAGATTCCAAAACAGGGCCTCAGTAAATAGCAAAAAATTATTCTTTGAATTATATCGCAAAATTTAAATTATCTTTTAGTAGAAAGCCTGAGAAAGTGTAATACCTACCCATCTGAAAGCAAAAAGTTTGCAAGCGACAGTAAAGAAAAGCAAAACAATGAAGACAGTGAGCAGAAGCAAAGTAAAGAAGACAAAAATTCACCAAAAAAATTAAAAAAATGGTTTTCATTATGGCGGAAAGGAAATAAAAACATTCCAAAATCAGAAGAAGACAAAGCCAAAGCAAAACCAAGACGAAAATGGTTTAATTCTGCGGAGAATAAAGGTTTTATTCATTTATTTAATTCTTTTTTAATTTAACAAGTTTTGTTAAGCGGAAAATATACCAAATATCGAAGAATCCGAATTTAGTTTTCCTTCACCAGGTTTTTTGTTACATTTAAAAATATAAAAAATGAAATATTTCAGTTGTAATCACTGCCCCGGAGACAATGACTCCGTTACGACTGTTTGGTTCAGCAAATTCAAGTGGACGAAAACCGGAGCTTTCGGAGATTACCCAAATTGAACAGAATGATGGACAGCGGGATGAAATTGTTATGTGAAAAAATGGGGGATTTGATTTTTTGTTTGTTGATGATGATTATTGGATATTGGCTGGATATGTTTTGGGTAAATTGTAAAGATTGTTTCTTGTGTTGTTTCAATTTTGGGTAAATGAGAAGGGCATTTTGAATCTTTTGAGTTATAAACAACAAATTTTGTTTCTTGCAGGGCTAACAAATAAATAAGTGCAAAACTTTCCTAAAATAAAAAGCGCCATTTCGTTGTTCTAAAAATTGCCTAGTTTCGAATTTAAAAAAATAGTGAGACTGACCGATTTAGAGCTAAACAAATTGATCAAAACCTCAGTCTTCGAATGTTCGAACCCAAATTCAAAAAAATAAAGGCTTAGGTTTAGGCCTGAGCCTCAAAAACCCACGCAAACTCTGACCCGTTCGGGTGCCAATAGACGGCATTAGAAAATTTAAAATTTGAAGGAACAATTTCATCCAAAATTTTAGAACATACAAATTGTCACTTTAACTGAATTCATTGATCAGTGATCACCATCCCAACGTTCGGCATTCAAGAGACTCCGACAATACATTCGGGCGTCTACGCGTGTTGTGCCGTTCAGATTTGATCTGGGCCCGTCGCTGGGTGGGAAAATGCAGCGGGTACAGTCCGGGGAATCCGCGGTCCGGATGAGAATGGTACAACAACACGCTGACCAGCTCGTCACTCGTCAACACTTCGTACGGAACTGTCCAAAATACGACAAATCAGTCGGAATTGTTGGGAGTTTGGGCATAAAAATCAAATGTTTCGCATTTTGCTTTCAAACTTAAAACGTCGTCCACTCATAAATAAGTGACAAATGAACTACCAATATTTGTCGAAAAATCCTTTTGTGGAATGACCGGAAAACGAATGTTAAAAAGTGCCGGGCCGAGCATTGCGCGTCTATTCTCCGCCGAATACACTTTCCCATTTTGACGGCATTGTTCGTCTGCCCAACGAAGTGCCTAATTAAAATAATGAATCTAATCAAATCAAATAAATAGATTAAAATTAATATTATTTAATATTAAAAATATATTTTTTATAATTCACAGCATCCCAAATTGCAATTTCTTCGTCAATTTGAAGCTGATCACGGCACAGAATCTCGCACAGCAATTTTTGGTCAATTTGTAAGAACTTCTGTGAGAGAAGCAAGGTGTTTGCCTTTCTATCGATGTAATCCAAACAACGGCGAGAAATATCCTAAATCAATTACTAATTAATTAATTAATTTTTGATCAACTTTTTTAAAAATTTTTCTGGATTGATCGGGATTTGAATCTCGAAGGTTTTTTTTTGTAGATTTCCTCACATCTTCTCCAACAAAGCGTGCATCAGCAAAGGCGTGGAAAATATTGCGCAGCTTTGATAAGGGGAAGTTGGCACACGCTTCGATCATCAACGCCAGATCATATTTTTTTGCTAAAATGAAATAATTAAGGCAACAAAAATTCCTGTAAAATTATAAGATTCAAAAAACAGTAAAATTGATTAACCAGCATAAAGCACTGTCATTGCATTGTCTCCGTTCAGTCCGCTCAAATCGTCCGCATAAATGAAGGCTAACATTGTCTTGAACGCCCCCACCTCCACGTCGGGCACCTCCACTGGTTTAATCTGTTCGGCTAAAATTCCTTTTTAATTCATTTAACAAAAACTTTTATTTCGCACCATTCCCAGCGGTGGCAGCGTCAAATCGAAACATTGTCTCGAAAACGTCGGAAGCCGCCATCAGAACCAGTTTATGTGCTGACAGAAGCTAAATATATGCAATCAATGAATGAGTTTGTGAGGAATCAAATTTAAAACAATTAAAATCAAAACAAAAATATGCTTCCAAACTCGCCTCCTTTTCGTCTCCTCTCCCCACCAAAAAGTGCATGTCCGCCCCATTGCCGGTGTCCAGCAAATGCTTCATCCGATCCACCAAAGAGGCCGATTTTGATGTGACAATGTGAGTTTGAATTGTTGATTTTCTTCAAAAATAATTCTTTAATGCAGAAAATCACCGCTCCACAGCAATCGATGCTATCATTAGCCTACAAGCACATTTCTTCCCCAATTTATAAGGGCTTAAATCCCTAATCGGGTAATTTTAAAAAACTGCCAGGAAACGACTTATTTGTGTGAATCTCTATTATAAAAAGGACCCAATTGCCATAAAGGCCGTGGGTTCGATCCCCCCGGGGAGAGGGTAACATTTTATTGTACATCTTTTTCTTACAAATTCTCCAAAGAAGCGAGTCTGGTCAAACGCGAGGAAACATTGCGCAACTCCGGGTTGGGAAGGTTCACACACACTTTGGCCAGCCCAGGGACAATATATTTATTGGCTAAATTAAAATTAATTCTCATAAATTATCAACAAAAAAATTGTCAATGGCCTTATTTTTCCAGACTAATGAACAAACATTTTGGAAAATCGCAACAAATTTTTGCGTTTAGGCGACAGCGGGAATTCTTAGCTGTGTGCGGTTCAATAACCTACGATTAATTCTGTACGATTTTTTCTCAGCTCAAAAAGAAAAATAAATCGAATATTTTATGACCGGCGTAAAGCACAGCCATCGCATTGTCTCCGTTCAGTCCCCGCAAATCGTCCGCATAAATGAAGGCTAACATCGCCTTGAACGCCCCCACCTCCACGTCGGTCACCTCGATAGGCTTAATCTCTTCCGGATGAGCTAAAATAATTTTATTTAATTTCTAAACAAAAATTTTGCACCCTTTCCGCCGGCGGAGGCCTTAGCATTTTGGGCATCAAAACGAAACATTGCCTCAAAAACGTCGGAGGCCGCCATCAGAATCAGTTTATGTGCTGACAGAAGCTTAAAAAATTAAAAAAAGCGCGAATTTGTGAAAGTTCAATTTTTATCCCCCCCCCCCCCTAAACTCGCCTCTTTTTTGTTTCCTTCCTCCACCAAAAATTGCACATCCGCGCCATTGCCGGTGTCCAGCAAATGCTTCATCCGACCAACCAAAGAGGTCGATTTTGACATGTCACAATTTGTATATATTTTTTTAATTTTGTATGAAAATTCAATCGATTTTTTGAGTTTTACAAATTCTCAAATTTATGGACAAAAACGGCTCTGCTGGAGGACGCTTGTTGACTAAAATCTGGGTAAAGGGGGCTGACCTTGTAAAAAAGGAAAATGGTGGGGATGAATGAGACATTACATGAAAAAGAAAGGAACAAACGTTGGAATAAATCGATATTAAGTGGAGGGGGGAGGCTTTAAGTTTTGTGAACACAAAGAAACCTTCAGAGAACGAGAATGAAATGATGGAAGTAGGCGTGAAAAAGAAATTATAAAGAAATCGACCGGAAACGGCAAATGTTCTGTATTTTGAATAAGCAAAATCCCATATTTTTAGCCTAAACAAAACAGGGCTGACGCGCAGTCCGGACGCGACGGACAGGGCGCTCAAGAAAAGGAGTCCTCCTGCCTCAGTGATCGCCAGGGTTCCGATTTAAAAATTTTTAAAATCCGCATCGGAGCATTAAAAAATTCTCATTTGATACCTAAAATCCGCGGAGATCGGCCTCCTGCTGCCAACTTTTCAGTGTACATTCGTTCAAAATATTTTTCCTATTATTATAAGACTTAAGGCATTAAAATTAACTCAAATATTTTCTAATAGATCTAAAAATTAGCTATTTATCTAATTAAGGTTTTTTTGAAAACACTCAAAAAACATTTGTTTTCCCACAAATTGATTATAATTTGAATTTTCATCAAATATTTCATACAATTAGGGATGAGAAATTGTGCGGGTTTTTGTATTTTATAAACATTAAAAATCACTCTACTTTGACAAATTAAAGTGATTTAGTCCACCCCAAAAAAAATGAAAATCCATCTTAAAATTTAAAATAAATTTAGAAATTGTTCCCCCGCCATAGTTGATAGAAAGTCGTAAAAAATCATTTACACTGTTCGGGGTTTGAACCCCCACCCACCATACTCACAGTCACCACCACTCCTAATTGTGATTGACCGACAATTCAGACGATAGAGACAAACGACAAACCCAAAAACGCCATAGTTGGACGACAAACGACATAATTTTTTTTCGTAACGACAAATTCGGAGACAAACGCCAAATTTGTCGTTTGTCGTCCGGTTTGTCGTTTGTCGTTCGTAATTGTGATTGGCCCCTGATCGCAGGAACTCCCCAGCCAGGTAAGTTTATGCCGGGCCGCAACGGCACAGGCAAATGTCCGGTTTAAATCTGTGTAATTTTTCTTTTCTCTTCCCGCCGAAGGAATCAGATGGGAAGGCAAAAATAACAAAGAGAACTTTAGTCTGGAAATACGGCACTTTCTGGTATGCATTGCACCAATTTATGAATTATTCATCGAAATATATTATTAATTCATCAAAATTTTAATTCCCAATCAATTGTGTTACTTAATTTATCAACAAAAAAAATTGACCAAATGAATCAGCCACATTGGCAGGCAGGCCGGTCCATCATCGGTTTGGAGTAACAGAGATAATTTTCAGTTTTCGTTTCGTTTTTCCGTTTGTCATAAATGTCCTATCGTGACTGGAGGGTTTATGCCCATTTATCTCAATTAGAGACCGACCGGACAAAGTAATTTGGTCGGGATTCCGACCAAATCCCTCCGATGCCGATCAATCCCGGCCGGTCTATTTCCGGGATCCCGCGGGATTTTGAATTTGCTTGTTCCATTAGTTAAACCAAAATTGGGTCTTATGCAAAATTAGTAATTCCGATCCGGTCTCTAATCGTGCTAAATTATTTGACTTATTATGTCCAGCCATTATTAGGCTAACAAAACGATGAAAGCGCTTCTTCAGACTCCAATTGTACTGGTCGTCCTCCCCCTCCTCTTTCTGTTGGGAAGTTGCCTCGGTTTCGGTATATTTTGTACATTTAATTAGGGTTGTTCAAACTCGGGTTTTGGTTAACAATTGAGCGCAAGTCTCTTTAAATTTGCCATCCAAAATAAACCGGGGCTCAAAATTCGGGTTTAAAACGGTCTTGAACAACCCAACTTTTAATTAAATGCATTAATACTCCTTTTTTAACAAAGATCATCTGCAATGCCGTGGCGGAATTGATTTCCATGAGCCCGAAAATGAAAAAATGACGTGTTCACAAAATTTCACTCATTGTTATTCGGGAATTTGTCAAACAGGTACAGAGAATAGGAGAAATGTTAAGGTTTAACAAACCAATTTTGGAATTTTAAATGTTTTTGTTTTTGTAAGCAAAGATAAATGATAGTTTAAAACCTCAAAAAAGTTATGGCCAGAAAAGTGCGCAAAGCTAAGATTTTTTTTTTGAATTTTTGGTTAAAACTTTTCTGAAACAGATCGAATCACTGATTTGAATACAAAATCTACCCACAAAATCAATTTATTTTGGTTGGTTGATTCCAAGAAGACTTATGGCACAAGGAATGATTTCGTGAAGCTTAAACCTTCAGACATGGAGAAGCCTAATCACTATTACTATCTTTTCGGATGCGCTGCGTTTATCTATAAAGGCAACCAATGTCGCGAATTACTCAGCGAACAAAAAAATATGAAGCAATACAAAGTGAACGAATGGAATTGCGACTGTTGGGTTCGGGAAAAGGGCAAACATATGGCAAATTTTGAATTGTATCCGCCGCAAGATCTTTTTTCTACGCTGTTTCCGTTGCCGCCGCCGCTGCTGCTTCCGGACGAGCCGAATTGTGCGCCGATGGCAGCTGTCCGAAAGGCATTGTTCGTCGCGTTGTTGGTGATGATTGGTAAATTTTGAAAATTGAATTATTTTAAAAAGCATCAAAAATGCATTAGGCAAACATTTCAGGCATTCTAACCCACTTTCTCCACGGCACCATCTTCACTCATTAGTCATCAATCATATAATGGAATTTGAATCTGTGGTGGCCAACCAGAGATGAGAATTTGTGGACGAAAATAAATGATGAAATGTTTCAATTAAAATTAATTAGAAATATTTGTTAAATTTTATTTAAAACGCCTTGAATTAGCTGAACAACACGGTCCTTTTCGGTTATAAGTCCAATTAGGTTGGTCTTTGGTCCAGATTTATAACTTAAACCGGATTTCCGGCACCAAAAAGCTCCGGGCCCGGAACTCGTAAAAAGGATTCAAAACTTAAAACAAAACAATATTCTAACCATGTAATATTTTAAAACCATTCTTGATTTCTCATTTTAAAACCATAAAACTTTTTTCTCTGCGATTTTATTATTTGTTACCGAAATCAATCATCCGACTTGAGCGATCATTTTAATGAACAATATAATTCGATTACTTTTACTCAAATGTTATTAAAATGCAAATTCTGAATAATTTGTTAGTTGTAACAATAAACAATTATTTTTTGCTGTGAATTGCGTCAATTGCTGTTTTTTGCCGATAAGTCTGATTTTTTTGATTTGTCTTATTTTCTCTCTTTTTGTACAAAATTTGTTCTAAATTTCGTGAATTAAAAAAGCGGCATTTAAATTCTATAAAACAAAATACCCAACATGAACGGAAGAATTTTCCACTTTCTGATGCTCAAAATCAAAATTCAAGCCGTGATCTATAAAGTAAATTCCGATTGCTAATTACCTAATTCGTTAAGCGAAAAAATTCAGTGAATCAAAAATATTTTGGGGAATCAAGATTATAAAAATGTGAATATTTTAAATCCGAAAACGCGCGACATTTCTAATTACGGATTCTTTAATGCAATAATTTATTGTTTTTTTTGCGTGAATTCAATTTTTTTATTATGCAATAATTTCCCAAATCCAACAAATTTGTTCTCACTATAAATAGTTTTTAAATTACAAAAACTATAAAAAATTAATTTGAAAAAATTATTTTTTATTATTTGAGCAAATATTCCAGCCAATATAAACTCAGCAATCTTTTGAAAACCACATTTTTTTATTCCGTTCCATTACAATTGTCAAATGAATTTTTTCTCGTACATTTTCGCGACTGCTGTGCTGTCCATTCTCTCTCACCAAACAATTTCTGAAGAGGTATTCATTAAATTAAAAAAAAAACACTGAAAATAAAAATAAATGGAATAAATTTTTTTTTAAATTCTGTTGTCAATATAATATTATATTCAATGTTTAGAACGTCACTCAAATTGCCGTGTTGAACAGAACTGTTGAACTTGCACACAATGGCACACAAATTTCTGTTTTATTTTTTATTTTAGCATTAAATTTTTTAGTCACATTGCCGCCGCTTGCAGTCGTAAAGCGCGAAGGTATGGAAAAATATGAGAAAATTAAATGCTTTTCTTTGGAATTTAGTTATACAAGAAGACTTGCCTGAAAATGGTATGAAAATTTAATGTTAGCCTTCCGTTTAATAAATTACGATTTTTGTGAACAATTAAATTAGCCTAATTTAGTTGATCAGATAGACCCAGCGTCGTATGATGGTAGGCAAATATTTTTGTGCAATTAAATTAGTCTAATTTAGTTGATCAGCCAGAGCCAACGTATGATGGTAGTCATAACATTTTAATGACCTAATTTTTTTGACATTTATTCACTAAAATTTAAGATGATACGCCAGAAACAGTGTTAAAACGCGATGGTGAGGAAAAAATTTCAGAAAATTGAAAAAATAAAAAACTAAAATTGAGTTGCACAACAAAAACCACAAGTCCCGCAGAAAGCTGGTATGAAACTTTTGGTCATCTGCTTTATTTTGAACAAATAAAAAACATTTATGTATTTTTGTTTAATTTACAAATTAGACAATTAGACAAACCTACAGAAAAATGGTGAGAATAATGTTTAAAATTTGTTGGTTTTACTGTCTCAAAATTTGCAAGTGGAAAAAAATATGATAAAAATAAATTATTTTTTTAAAATGATTTAGTTGAAGAAAATCGAGTAGCCGCCCCACAGGAACTTGGTAGGAAAACATCTGCTTTTATTGTGAATAAATTTATTGTTTTGTTTGATTTAGCTAATCAGACGGGCCCACAAGCTAATGGTAGAGGAGAATATTTTTAAATAATTTATTTTAATGCTATTAAATTGTTTATTTTTCAAATTAAAGTGGTGTTTATACTCAACCCATCTTTCACGGCAAAATAAAGTTTTGGTAATTTATGAACTTTAAGTGAACGATGCCTCCAAATGGATTTGAGATGCGGCGATTTGGCTTGTGATGAGAAAAGCATGAGAAACATTTTTTCGATCGATACAGAAATTAATGTTAACAAACTTTACAATGCAATAGAATAAATTAATCGTTTTCAAAAACTCCAAAATGTTTATAAATACTGCAAAAAATGTTATTAGCCCCTCCCATTCTCGAAACGATAGCGAAATTATGTTTTCGCACGCTAATTCATGGAAATTTTGCTCTTATTGATCGATCAGCCACTTCATTTTCTCGCTCTGATCATGCGCCCTTGACGGGTGGGAATACGTCCGGTTCCGGCTCCTTGACATTTTGTTTGCACTTTACAGTCGGCATCTCTTCCAGTGTCAACTCGTGCCCATACGTAGCCAGAAGATCCAAAACGGCACCATTGGTCCATCCAAAGCCGATCTGAGCATTTTGATCAAATTCAATGAGGTTTTGGCATTGGAAGTTATTTTCTTGTGACCCAACGCCCTCCAATCGTTTTCCCGTTCTTTTGACTTCTCCCACCCGCCGAGTGATTTGAGCCAAATAAATCAGGCCAAATATATTAATTTCAACAATTTTTATGACAGGCATGCCCCCATTAAAAAGAGCTAAAAAGATCATTCAATTGATCAGATTTGAGCTGTCCAACTTAATGCATAATGTTTGTTTTTTACTAAAATGATGTTCCGTTTATGATGCCCCAAAGTGATTAGCAAAACGATCACTTGCGCGTGGAAATCCCCGTGGGCACCGGAAGTGCCCGTGTCGGCCGCCATCTTCATCCACATGAACTTGTAACAGCTCTGGTACAGCTTGTAGTTGGCGGATAGCCATTGCCGTGCCCATTGCTTGGCCTTGTCCTCCATTCTGAGTGAATATTGTAAAGAATGGATATACGGCATTTGTTGATTATTATTTATATTTGATCAATTAAAATATACTTTTTGATGCCCGAACGGCGAAAGCCTTCAATCATCATGTGACTCAATGGCTTAAAGGCTGAATTATTAACCATAAAATTATTCGAAAAATACTTTCACAGAACCTGCCCAAAGTTATACAATAAAAATGATTTTTCTCAAAAATTTTTCAGTAGCGCCTATCGACATTAAACTTTATCATTAAAATAAATAAGTTTCAAAATTTTGATATTCCTCAAAAACAAAATGTTCTTTAAATCCGGGCTTAGCTTTACCATTTTCCCTTACCGGCCAAATGTTTGGAAAGTCCCACTGTTGTGAGGTGTTGACGACTGAGCTGAAAAAAAATGTTTTACACAAGTTAAATCCATTTAAATTCCCCCCCCCCCCCAACAGCTTCAAATGCACCTTGTCGGTATTCCGAACGGATGTTTCAGAAGACCATGGTCTTGGTGCATTGCCTCGAACGTTTTGAGCACCCTTTCCGCCGACTCCACATCAACAGTGCCGTAGCATCTCGTGAACAATGGCATTACAATGCTTCCATAAAATGCTTTAGAACTCTTTTGGCCGGCACTTCCCTGTTTCAAATCGTTGTACGTGCCGAATTTCTCAAGAAAGTCCTCGCGAAAGCGTTGGTACTTCGTATAGTACATGGCGGCATTCTTTTTGTCGCCTTAATCCCAGTAAGTGCAGAAATTATAAAGATTTTTGGATTCAGAAAATTCAGCTAAATGTTTGATTTTTGTATCAGAATTTACCAATTTGGAGAAATAAGTGGGCTATCTTCTCGAAGTTTCCACAGATCAGTGCGTTCAAGTCCACCGGCACAATGTCGGTTGTCACCAAATTGATCAATTTCCACGGGTTGTTTTTGTCCTCGGTGTCCTCGCGGATCCATCGGGCTAAATTGGGGTAAATTCTCGTGATCCGGCTCTCTGAAAAATTTTGAGAATTTTAACTTTTTAGTTAAAAAATAGGTCCACTATTTTCAATCTTTGGAAAAATTTAAAAAATATTCCCTAATTAGTTGAAATGGTGGCATTATGGTGGTTTTTTTACACGTAATTTTTTCTCTTCTTTAAGCTTTTTTTTGGGGAGGTCCGGGGCCTAAAAAAAGTTTACAGCAAAAAAATTATTTTGTTCCATATTTTTTTGTGAATTTTCAGACTCACAACTGAAGTCCCATCCGGACTCGGCCGTAGACGCCATTTGCTTCCAAACGGCTGCCTTTTTCTCCGGGTCCGTGATGTCCTTGACGAGGTCCACGTCTTTGCAGAATGATTCCGGACGGGGCACCTTTTAACATTGGGGGGCCTATTACCGTTATTGTTCTTTTAAATTCTGCGTTTTTCTTCATTTTTAAATTCGAACCATCCGAATAATTCGATTTCTGAACTTATTCAAATGTTCTGAATTTTGCTTGTCGCCTGATCATTAATTATTATTTTAAAAGATCCGATCATTTTGTGAGGATCATAACAAAATAATAAATGTTTTGATCATGCAAACACTGCTCGCTCAGCTGACCAACATTGCTATTTGCCCTGTATTGGTAAAATTGCGCCTGCCGATTGTTGTTCATGAGGACAGTAACATTGCGATTTGTAAGCCAAAAGTTGAGTTCCTTTTGCAATAAAGAAATCCAATTTAATTGCTTTTAATTGAAATTAATTTTTATGAATTTTTGAAAAATTGAATTTGACCTTGACAAGAACCGGTAGCATTTGCCTAAGAAATTCGGTGTCACCGGTGGCCCCATAATAATCATAGACCATTCTGAATGTTTAATTATTTAAATTGTTGTTTTTTATAATAATGTTTTGTGACTGAAGAAAACGTACGACGTGAGGAAGGGCGGTTGAGAACGTTTGCTGTAGTAAATTCGGCCTCCGTTCGGCACAAAGCCAAAACGGTTGACCAACTCCGCAAAATTCATGCACATGGACTTCACCGACTTTTTCATTCCTAATGTTTTACTTTAAATTGTATTATAGTGAGTGATCAGGAGGAATTGTGAATGGATGATCGATCAAACACCCTCCCCTAACTTTGATAAGATCACCAACCGGAGGCAAGAAGACCGCGCACAATCCAATAGCTGTCCCAGTAATAGAACTCCCGGAAACGACCTCCCGGCACCACAAACGGGTTGGACACGTAGATCAGCGAGTGCATCTGACTGTCTTTCAGCTGAAAAATTTGAAAAATTAAAATGTGAATTCAAACGCCTGTCCCATTCTTTGTTGTACCTTTTTAGGCATTTTTCTCCCCAATTGCTTCCACAAATGGTTCAGTTGTTTGGCCCAATCTTTGAATTTTGCGTCTTTGATGCGCTCAAACATTGGCGGATTTTCAACCCAATCTTCAGGATCATGCCTTAATAGTCAAATGAAGGAATTTTGAAATTCGTCTTTTAACAGGTCCACACTTTGATCGATTAGGCACTATCTGTTTAGCCCCTTCATTTCTGATCGCTGGAATCAAAAATACTTCTCAAAATTTTGTGGGTCGGAGTTCTGATCACAAACTTACTGGAGCAGCACTCCGTCGGCCTTGCCAAAATTGTCTCGAACAAATGTGTTCAGACGCTCAACATCGTCTTTGCTCATTGTGCTCACATTAAACTTGGCCCAATCAGTCACATTAAACATCAATTTGAAATCTCCGACGACTTTTTTGGCATCGAACTTCAGCGGGCGATCAGCAAAATGCTTGGCATCGCCGTTCCACAGTACGCCATGGTAGTTGACCGCCTGAATATTTTAAAGTGATCACGCCAATGGACAAAACCAGAACTTTTTAAATTCATTTACTCCGTTTTGATCCAATTTAAAAATGAACAAGCTTTCCGGTTTAAAGGACCCAGAGTTCAGAGAGCAAAAACTTTTCAATTATATTTAATCCAATGATTTTTGAATTCGAAACTAAAAATTAAAATGAATTTTAAAAAATGCTCAGGTGCCAAAGTAAAATCGTGGCACCGCGATACCTCAAGGATTTTGCCATAACAATAAATGGGTGCCAGGTCTGGCCACAGCGCTTCACAGGGCCGCTCCACGAAGGAAAGCGATGCCAAGTCAATGCCGTCCAGGGAACAATTGTACTTGGTCGGTTCAGTGCCAACACAAAATTTGAACAGAAGCAAAAGAGTGAGGGAAAATGGACGGAAACATAACATCCTTAGACGAATTAACAACGATCTCAGTTATGATGATGAGACAAAGTTTTTTTCACAGAATTGATAGTTTTTGCTGAATTGATTGAAAATATTTTTAAAAATAGCATTGCCATTTACACTTATCATAATTTGGAAATTTCATATAATTGTGCCGTGTTTTCGAAAATTTCTTATTTATTTTATGAACATTGCAGCTAAAATGGAATAAAATTTTTTGTTCTGATGACAAAAAATGTGAAAACGAATGAATGGTGATTTATTATAAAACGCTGATGAATAAGCCAGAGGAATGGACAAAATTTAAAAAAATGTGAATGTATAAGCAAAAACAGATGAATAAAGTTTATAAATTTTCTTTTTTGGTATTGATCGATCAGATCAATTAGTTCGATAACAGGTCTGCAAAAATAAATGAATTTTCATTCAACAAAAAATTTTCTACGGCATTTTGAATTGTATTGGCAAAAATTGTCCCTAAAAAGGGCCATTTTTGCCCCAAAATTTCTGCTGGGGCAAAATTTGGAGTTTCATAAAAAATTATTTGACACGAGCAGTAAATCTCAAATTTTGAATGAGGCTTCTTCAATCTTTGTTCTTCCTACCCAAAACTTCAAATTACGATAATCTTACACTGTAAAAGAAAAATAGAGTCTCAAACACAGAGTAGGTTCAAAAAAAGCAAAATTTGGTTTTTAGCTCAAAGCTCAGCTCCCTCCATTCTAATGACTGTGGACAAAAATATGCCCAGAAAAAAGGCAACATTTTATGATCATAATAATGAATATTTTAAGTCATAATTATATTTTGTTGAATTTAAACAAATAAATTTCCTTCAAAAAAATTTTTGCAACAAAACTTATGTTACTCCCTAAATATATATGTTCTTGAGTGAGTGAGATGGTCTATAAAATAAATTTCCCTTATCAATATCTAATTAAAAAAACGTTTATATTTATATGTTGTCTATTTTTCGGTTGTATTGCATTTTTCTTAATAAAATTTTTTGAAAATGCCAAACACTTTAAAATATGTTACAGTCTATGTGCTAAAAAAATCTAAAATCCGTAAACGCCCCGGTAGCTCAGTTGGAAGAGCTGCCCACGGATGGCTGGAGGTCGTGGGAGTCCCACCCGGGGTTACCATTTTTCCTATTCTTTATTAAATGTTACGGCGCGCGAAGTGAAGCAGCGTTTCGTTTTGATTTCTTTTTCTTACAAACTAAATAAATTTAAGTTTTCCCAAAATTAAAATTTTTTGAAATCAAACGCGAAATTAACCAAATTTGAATTACAACCAAATGTTCACATTTTCAGTTTTGATTTAGTCAAAATGGAACTCTGTTCGAATTTAGGTCCTTGAAAAGCGCTGGAAACAAATTTTTTATACAATTTTAGAACCTTTTTATTTTATATATAGTTAATCTAAAGATAGTCTACATGAAGTTTAGATATGGATTCTGCGGCAAAAACCAGTTTTGACAGCTTTATTGTAAACTTTTTGACCATTACACTTTTGACTCATTATCATTATCCTCCGCCACTGCTTGCCAACTAGTCGTAAGCCGTTGATGTCTGTCGTAATCACGGCTCTTTCTTTTCACCCTCAGTTGACACGAAATTCTGCAATAATGCGTGGACGGGTGTCATAAGTTTAAGGATGTCTTCTTGGGCCGCCTTTGCGGCAAAAATCCGACAAATGGATTGAATAAACCACCCTTCTTTTTCTGGATCCCTCATCGCCGATTAGTGCGGCCAGCATGCTTGGGCAACCAGAAAGTCGACGTTTATAATGAAAAAAAGCCAATTTGAAATTGCAACCAAATATTTTTAGCTAGTTAATTTTTTAGGTTTTCTATTTTAATTTTTTTGGATGCTTTTTGACCATTACTTACGACTCAATATCAGCATCCACCGCCATTGCAAGCCGACTAGTCGTAGGCCGATCTTGTCTGCCGGATGATTTTGTCTCCGACGGCAATGGTGAAACGGTGTAATATGAGCCACGATCCTCGAAGTCTTAAATTTATTAAAATATATTTTTAACCCAAAAAGCTATTTATTAATTATACATCTAATTACAAAAAAAGTTAGAAAACAACCTCATCGACAGGCTTGGAATATCATCTTAAAGGAAATAAAAAATTTAATTTTTAAAAACAATTTTTAATTTACGATCTTAGGTTTGCCGCGTAATTTAGGACAGTTTAGAGTTTAGACACGCAATGAACGTGTGCAAGTCGATGCTGCGTCTGTCCACGCCATACAATCTGTCATAAGCACCAGGACTCATGAGGACAACTTTATACTAAAATTTCTAAAGTACCCCTGCCTTTCTTATTATGTCCGGCTTGGTATTACTTAAAAGTCTTTTTTTGACTTTCATTTTTAAAAATTTCAACCACTTCAAGACCGTTTTAAAATCTCCATTTAGCCCCGTTAATGACATTTAGCCAATAATTACCTGTGTGCGTTCTCGCGAAGTTGCCAATTGGCAAAATTCCGAACTATAGACATCATTTGCTAAGTCCGGGAGTCTTTCAGTTTACCTTTGATTCCCAGCTTCGAAGGAAATATTCATGTTTGTTTAATAAAATCTTCCGAAGTGGAGACGGCAAAGATGTTAAAAACTCATATTTTGGCGGAATAAGTAGTCATTTCATGAATAAGGGCGTAGTATAGTACTGTTTTTTCATTTTCTAAAAAAATGTTAAAGGATCAAAAAAAATAGTCTCAAAAATTTCAAGAAATCAAAATTGGATCTCGGACTTATTTTTATAGGAAAACACTTCAATATTTGCCCATAGAATATTTCTTTGTTAAAAGAGAGCACGGTCATTTAATTATCGCTCCAAGGCATTAGATTATCCCCCCCCCCCCGGCGTCCATTCATTCATTGCAGACTGACAAAATTATCGCCAGGACATTTTTATGTTCATCATTTTTTAAGATTTATGGCGGAGAGAAACACAATAGCTGATCATCAAAGCTTCATTTCTGTCTCTTATACACATCTAGATGTGTATAAGAGACAGGGGTGAGGAGGGGGGAGGGGTGAGGAGGGGATGGTCCGAAAATCTAATGAAATTGAACACAAAAACGCCCAGCAAAAAAATATGCGCATTATGTTGCTCAATTTTTCATAATAAGCTGTATAATTCAATTGACCCTAAAATTGATGGTTTTGTCAAATATGCAGGTTATGTAAAAAAAAAATTATATCCGGCTTTTGTTACTTAAAAGTAGGGTGGCACGGGACCGGGACCAGTACTGAAAGGGTCAATTTTTTCCATTTTGGTACTGAAATTTTAGTCCAAGTTTTTCAAAATTTCCTTAAAATCCCCTTATAATGGTCCCGGTTTTTCAAAATTTCCTTAAAATCCCCTTATAATGGTCCCGGTTTTTTACCAACCATTTTTTTGCCCAGTAGTCCCGGTTTTTGACCGGGACCAAATTTAGTCCCGGTCCCGGTTTTTCCAAAAGTCCAGGTACCGTGCCAACCTAAAGTCGTTTTTCCTTAATTTTCTCATTTTTCTTTAATTTTCAAAATTTTAAACCGGTTCAAAAAGGCATTAAATTCTTAATTTGATTTTCATTAACAAATTCCTAATTTTTGAAAGCCTATATGAGTGATTTTCCCCATTTTTTAATCATTGGACAACTGAGTTCCCAGTCAAAAGACACTCATTTGTCAGTCCGGGTCTGTATCAGGGAATGGTTGTCCAACAAAAAATTTTTCGGTCTTACATTGCAGACCGAGAGGAGTCGATTGATATATAGTGTTCAATTTTGATCTGGACCGTATGACCGATATTTACCTCAAAATCTGTTGGCTGAAATTGTCTGTTCCATCAAACCCCGTAATGGTGTCCACTTGCCCGGTCGCCGCAGACGACGCAGCATTCGCTCTCTGAAATTGAGAACATTTTAAGTACTGGTCAATGGTGTGATCAATGGGACACCCTGAAGCATGCCCTTTTGGCGAAATGAATTTGGGGTCATCCCCGGGGGCAGAAAGAACCAAACCCTTGGAGGGAGAGGGGTTAGGACGATGTTTGTTGTCTTTCACCCAACCGAAGTGAGAGCGGGCCGTGCAGCGAGTGGCGTCGCCGGTCGTGGAGTTGTTATTCGTCCGTCGGTAGAGGCCTTCCTCCCAATTACCTGCCGAATTATTCCATCTTCAGCTTCGCTTGAACTTCCCTCGAAGGCGGTCGTCCATCATCGACCGTCCGTCCTCCTCCCATTGACCTGGTCTCTTATACACATCTAGATGTGTATAAGACACCCCCCTATGGGGACAATTTTTTTATGGATAATTCTTAAGAAAAATCAATATTTTAGGCATTTTTGCGAAAATTCGTGAAGAAATTCAATATTTAGGCACTTTTCCCCAAAATTTCTTAAGGAAACTGCACTAAAAACAAAAATGCCCCTTAAAAATCAAAAATGTTTGGACAAAAATTTTGTTATTTAAAAAAAATTCCAAAATATATAAAAAATAGTACATTTACACTTTGTTAATAAAGATTGACGAATTTTGAAGGGTTTAAGCATAAAATGAGCGGATTTGGTTAGTTTTAGCCCATTTTTTAATCAATATTTTGGCACTTTTTGGGGTTTTTGGTCAATATTTCACGTTTTTTAGTCAACATTCAAAAAGTGTGCAATGGGTAGAAGCATAAACGCAAAAGCTAAACTATCGGCAATTCTTAAACATAGAAATTATAATTTTTGTCGTCGTCTGACGATTTATGTGACCGTTTATTCATTTTTGTTTTTCCGCATTTGATCTCTGTCTGGTCGAAATATATTTGTTTGTACAAATTATTTTGTTGCTATGTTCACATTAGGGATGTAACTGGATGCCGGATTTCCGGACATTTTTGGGCCTGGCATGCCAAATTCCGGTTGACGAAAATCCAGAATTCCGGGCTTTTTTTTGACATCCGGTTACATCCCTGGTACACATTCGTTTTTTGTTCCATCAGAAAACGAATTTGTTTTGTCTATTTCTAAAATTATTTGTAGCTTTTTGTCCAAACTTGCTATAAAACAAATTTATAGTCGTATTGGGACATGTCGAAGTCAGCCTCTTCGGTGGAGCGTATGAAGCATTTGCTGAGCACGGGCAATGGGGCGGACGTTCACTTTTTGGTTGGGGCAGGAGACGAAAGGGAGGCGAGTTTTGAGCGGATAGGGTTTATTTGACCGATTTATAGCCCTAAACGCAATTCGAGCACATCATTGGGTCAATTGTCTTGGAAAGAATTAGAGCCTTTTTAATTTTATGTAAATATTGCTTTTCAAACATTGCATTTAAGCTTTTGCCAGCGCATAAAGCGATTCTGGGGACGGCCTCTGATGTGTTTGAGGCAATGTTCCGTTTTGACGCAAAAAACGCAAAGTCCGCCGTTGTGACCGGTGCTGTGAAATTTTTTTTTTGTTTAAAATTTTGGTAAAATTGAAGAATAGTTGTACCTCACCAAATCCCCTAAATTATATAAATCGACTCCATTCTAAGCCTAACGCACGAATCTGAAAACATTTTTGTGCGGCTATTATAAGCTGAGATACAGCTTCTCAAAGTTGGCCAAAAACCATAGGGGGGACCCTTTTAGTCAAAATTTGTACGAAATATTTTTTATTCTAAAATTGTCTAAAATATGTTATGATGCGATGATTACGAATTTGTTAATAGAAAATAGAAATTGAGAAATTAAAACGGGTTTTTGAATGGTTTCTTTTCCCCTCTCGGGCTTTGATTTTTTAGTCGTTTTTCTCTTAATTTTCACAATTTAAACCGGTTCAAAAAACCGCTTTAAATTCTCAATTTTGAGTTTCTATTGACAAATTCTTAATTAATCAAATAAATACATATTTTCAGATAATTTTTAGGATAAAATCGGAGATGTCAGTATTCTTAACTTTTTCCAAATTTTTTTTATAAATTATTTTAGTTCCTTTGAAAGAAGTTAAGCCCGTGGAGGTGCCCGACGTGGAGGTGGGCGCGTTCAGTACAATGTTAGGCTTCATTTACTCGGACGATTTGAGCGGGCTGAACGGAGACAACGCGATCGCTGTGCTTTATGCGGGTAAAGCAATATTTATTATTATAAAGTCAATTCCTCCAGTTACACATCCATTTGTTTTTGTTATTCAACAGCAAAAAGTACAATAATAGCGTATGATGCCAAGAATTTAGGAATTTTGAATTTAGCCAAAAAGTATGACGTGGCCGGACTGGTCAAAGCGTGCGTGAACTTTTCTGTGCCGAAGTTGCGCAATGTTTTTGTCGCTTTTGAACGGGCTCGCCTGCTCGGCGAAGGAGTAAGTAAAACCGTGATTTATATACAAAGAAAATTCGGATAAAAACATTTTTTTGCATAACTCCAGGACTTTGCTAGCCGTTGTTTGGCTTACATCGATGTGAATGCGGACAATTTGCTCCTCTCAGAAGCATTTGTGCAAATTGATCAAAAATTATTGTGCGAGATTTTGGGACGTGATCAGCTGATGATCAGCGAAGAACTTACAATTTGGAATGCCGTAAATTTCGATATTCAAAAAATAACATGAATAGCATTTTATTTTAATTAGGCACTTCTTTGGGCAGACGAAAAATGCTCTCAAAATGGGAAAAAGTGTGCGGGGGAGAATAGACGCGCAATGCTTGGCCCGGCACTCTTCAAAATTCGTTTTCCCCTCATCGCGCAGGCCGATTTTTCTGAAATAATTGGTATAATCTTTGGATATGCGGCTGTGCTTTAACATGTGGCTGAAGAACGACGACACTTACCTAAATCTATTTGGACAATTTAAAAACAAAACGCCAAATTTATATTAATTTGAACGCAATGTCGAATCTTTTATTACTTTCTTCAGTCTGATTTGTAGGTTTCTGTGCATAACTTTTTGCCCAATCAATTAGTTCCTTTTAAGAGATAGATTCTTTTCATCAAGAGTTTTCTTTCATTAGGTATAATTTTCCACCTAATTAGATAAGTACAAAGAAAGTGATAAAACGTTCGACATTTAAACCCCTTACGACGTCCGGACCGGGTAGCCAATTTGAAGCCCAATTATTTAATTTCAAACTCAATTCAATTGCTTTTGATAGTTCGAGCCGGTGTGTTGACGAGTGACGAGCTGGTCGGTGTGTATCTGTACAATTCTCACCCTGTTCACCGTGCGCTGCCAGGGCTATACCCGCTGCAATTCCCCACACTTCACCGGGCTCTGACCAAATCACGCGGTGATGGTGGGTACATTTAGTTGTTTATTCGACCAAATTCTCACTTCAGACCGTTATAAACATAGCGGAAAAATTATGCTGAAAATCGAAAAAGTGACTGAATATTCGCGCGAGGATCTGAACAGCCGCCGACTCGGCGAGGCCGTGTACATCCGGGGCCTTCCGTGGAAAATATTGTCGTATCCATCACGAACCGGGTCCAGAGGCAAATGTTTGGGCTTTTTCCTCCAATGCAACCCGGACAACAACGGTGAGTATATTAAGTCGTTTAAAAGAGTATCGGCCGGTTCTTTTCGGTTATGTGTCAAAAAAAAAATATTTAGACAACACAAATGCATTTCTAGGGGTCGGGTCGTAGAATCCGAATCCTACCTCCATTTCAACTTATTTCGAACCCCGAACCCGAGTTCGAACATTTTTATAAAATTTTTTTTCTTCGCATTTTTAAATTTAAATTTTCTTTTAATTTGAATTGTGCAGAACAGAATATCAGAGCAGTTGAAAGAACGCTAACGTCTTAACCCGGGTTTACTAAACCCCAAGACGCGAAAGAGGCCACGCACGCGTCCAGCAGGATTTGTACGGACACGCACGCGTCCAGCCAGGATTCGTACGGGCCTAGGTGTCCCAAAGAAAATAGCGTGCGAGGAAACGAAGAAATAGTGTAGAGAGTGCGCTTGTCTAACACGTTAACCCCGCCTCGAGTTGGGGTTAAGAATCCTAAGAAAAAATAAACCCGGGTTAGATGAGCACCCCAAAAGACGAGAAACCCGGGTTAATGCTCGTTAACCCGGGTTTACTCTCTACTTAACCCGGGTTAAATAAACTCGGGTTAAGCGTAAACCCGGGTTAAGAACCCAAAGACGAGCATCCCGATCCTCTATCGTTAACCCGGGTTTAGCACTTAACCCGAAGACGAGCACCAGGCCCCTGGAGTAAACAACAAGCAAATATTCGTGCATTGCCTCAAGTCCTGCTGTGAACGAACGGATCGAATGGCGGCAAAATTGACGATTTAAATTTAAAAATGCGAAAAAAAAATTCTATAAAAATGTTCGAACTCGGGTTCGGGGTTCGAAATAAGTTGAAATGGAGGTCGGATTCGGATTCTACGACCCCGAAAATCCCTAGACACATTTATGTTGTCTAAATAATTTTTTTTTGTTGACACATAACCGAAAAGAACCTATCGGCCTCGACTCGAAAAAAGGATCGGCTTTTGGGGTGCGGTGTCCGAGCGAGACAATCAGGAAAAAATATGCCGGTGTAACATCCTCGCCTTCAAACCCATCTCCTCTGGTGCTTATTTTAATAACTTTATGATCATGATCAAATCCGGTTAGTCCGGAAAGCGGGTTTTTTTCTGGAAATTGCCGAAATAGAATTGAAATTTCGTTTATTTTCTTGAAGGCCGGGGGAGGGGGGATTGGCGGTGCCGATAGGCGCCGCCAAGAAAATTTTGATGTTTTTGTTAAAAGAATTGCAATCAAAACTTTAAAAAATGGCCGTGTTTTTTGAAATTTTTTAAGAATGGGGGAGGGTACACCCTTTCAAAACATTAAACTTTTTGATTCTTTCTATTTACTACTAGAGTGCGGCGCGGGAGCGGATCCCGCGCGGGATTTTGCGGGATCCCGCTCCGCAATCCCGCATTTTTTGCGTTTTGCGGGATTTTGCGGGATTAATCCCGCAAATCCGCTCCCGCAAAGATTTCAAAAAAAAATCCCGCAGCGGGATCCCGCAAAGGGCCGGGACCGGGGTTTTAACCCGGGACCGGAACCGTGAAAGCCGGGATCGGAATTTTGAATTTT
>MEIZ01000062.1:195744-225132 GCA_001723225.1 Globodera ellingtonae
CTAAATCGACTTTTTAGTTGAGGTACTCCCTCGAAGGCAAAATCCTAAATAGGTAAGCCCCTGGTGCCTGCCTCGGTATGGAGAATGAGTATTTTCACAAAATCATTCCATAAAAATGTTAATCCAATAAGTTTAAAAACACATAAATCATTAATTATTAATTAGGCACTTCGCTGGTGGCAGTTCATGCCAATGTCAAATTTGGCTTCAGGCAAATGCCAACACATTCTCTCGCATCCCTTCCACTCTCTTCATTGGCAATGCTATTTCTAAGGCTTGTCATCTTTCAGAAAATATTGCGAAACAAAGTCACATTCGAAGCCATCGATTGAAAGCCGCATAAAAGCGCTGGGAAATGCAGCAGAAAGCATAATTCAATTATTTTTTTATTATTATTACCTCAAAATGCGCACCATTTCTTATTTAAAAATGTCCGTTTTCCGCAAATTTAGGGCATCAACCATTTTCGGGATTGGTTAAGAGAAAATTGACATTTCGGAGCACAGTGCATTCGACGGCGCTTGAATTTTACTACGGATTTTAGAAAAAAAGACAATAATCTGAACAAAATTTTGACCATATTTGCCAAAAATATTTGGTTGCATAAGAATGGAGGTCCGGCGGTGCCAAAGATAGGGATGTGTATAAGAGACAGATATTTGGTTGCATAAGAATGGAGGTCCGGCGGTGCCAAAGATAGGCGCCGCCAGGTAAAACTTTGAAGATGTAACGTTATTTTTTACAGAAATTGCTCTAAAATTTTTATTTTTAAACACGTATTCTTTCAGACTTAGTTGTTTATTTACCTATTTCTCCCACAAGGGGCCCGTTTCCTCATTATTCTTATTTTTCTATTTGCTGTTTTGTATAAAAACATTTGATCTACGTATTTGTTGCTTATCTGATCAGATAAAAAAAAATTCAGGAGAATGAACTTTTCTTCCCAATCATTTTTTTTGTTACTGGTCAGTTTGTTGTCAACATTTGAATTTGGCGCTTCGGCAGAGTTCGAAGAATGGGTGACAGTATGCCAGAAAATGATCGACAAAATTGAGAAAGCGCCAATCATCCGAGATGATACTGAAAATCGCACAAATCAAGGCGCTACTGTTGATGCCCTTCGAAAGTTGAAGGAGGAATTGAACAGCTTGCAAAACGACGTGAACGATTTTATGGCAAGCAAATCAATGCCACGGAATTCATTTAGAAGATTGAAGCGGCCGATAGAAAATGCGAAAGCGTATTTTAAACAGTTGAAGGAGGGAGTCGATGATTTTGGGTGGGAGGCCGACCAAAAGTATTTGGACGGCTTAGTGCCGAGGATTCGCTCACARATTCTTGGACTTCGAGCAGAGTTTGGCACTTTGGCTATGGAGTTTCAGTTGAAACTCATTGATCAAAAGGACTGGCGGGGAGGACAAGACAAGGCAGAATTTGAGGCAAAACTGCACCAAATTTTGGCATTTTTGAAGCTCAACAAAACGCATTGTGCCGAGGAACCTTTTGAACTTGCAAAGGCAAAAATTGCCAACTTTAATGAGCAGGAAGCAAATGAAAAGCTGCAAAACCTTGTTAAAATGCTGATTTTGGAGGCAAATTTAAGCATTTTGGAAAACGAATTAGTCGCTAAAACCCATGCTTTTCAACATCCACAAATTGATGTTAGCRGCTTCATCAATTTTGCTCTCCAATGTCACTCAGAGTGGAAGCGAATTAAAAGTGTCGTAGCCGACTTACCAAATGATTTGGAACATCAGGTCAATGCAAATTAATTACTATTAATGAAAAATAATTTGTTTTTAAGGAATTTCTCAAAAAATTGGACGCTTTTCCAGAGCGTGCACAGGAGATCACTCTACAGCTGAAGCTGAATATTTTAAAGGAATTGGATGAGCTTATACACAAAATAAGTTCGACTTTTAATGGCGTAACGGACAGACAAGCCGTGGAATTGTGTGATGAAGTGATGGCGGTCATTCGAGACATTTGTTTGCCAAGATTTGCAATTTATATGCAAGTTAGACGCATTAAAGAGTCGGCTAATGTTTTGGAATCTAACRATTACAAAATGTTTGAACAATTTGTAAAACTTCAAGAAATGATCGAATATCAGGGACAAAGAATCAACAATTTGTGGTGAATTTTATTTCTAATTTTAGAGAAAAAATGAACATTTTTATATTTTAGGGACAATATTTGGCAAGGAAAGAATTATTGAACTAAATGATGTTGTGGTGGTGGAAAGTCCGAGATTAACCAAAGTTTTTTTCCTAAATTCTCTGTCCTTTCTCACTTTGGTTGCATCCCTTTATTTCAGCTATTTGTTTTGATAAATTTGGGGGTTTAATTTTTAAACATAATTTTCGTAACGTGCATTCAAAGCGTTAACATTTTGTTTCCGCTAAAGGCGAAAATTTGTAATTTTTAAGTGGTATTCGGTAACTTTTTTCACACATTACTCCTTTTTCAGACTTTAAATTTCATTTTCGCAAACATTAAAATTCATTTTCTGCCTGAATAAAGGTAATTAAACTCCGCGAGCTCAAGAAAACGGAAAATTGATGATCAGAAATAGAGACGGTGATTTATTAAAACAATTTTTAGAATGTTAACATATATTTAACAAATGTAATTACATTAACTACTGGGGTTGGACAAAATCGGATTATCCGGGTCCCCCGGATAACGGTTCCACGAGTTCCTTGACACCCGGATACCGGTACCGGATAGTAATTTATACATGGATATCCGTCGGGATACCGGATAATTTCCAATTTTTGAAATTACTAATTAAAATTTTAGAAAAAATAAAATTCCAAAAAGTTAATCAAATGCATAAAATAAACGAATAAAAGACCCGGGGCCGTATTAGCCGTGGATTTCGTTGTTGGTGGTACGACGGCGCCACAAACGCCGTCGAATTTTGAATTTTTGACTCAATTGTGAAGAGATTTGCAACCAAAATTTTAAAATTACGGCAATTTTTTGAGCTTGTAGGAATGGAAGGGTCCGGCGGGGCCGATAAGCACCGCCGGGAAATTTTTGAAGATTTTAACAATTTTGTTATGAAATTGCTCTAAAATTAACGCCAGGAATACAATTTTACGCTTTTTGAAGACATTCTGAATGCCGACAAACTCAAAATTTTAAGAAAATGTGTGCAATTTTTGTTGACAATTCATCCAAAATTGCAAATATAAAAATTACACTTCGAGTCGCAATCTCGTCTCGAGTCTCGCTCGAAAGAAGCTCGACATTCTTGATCTCGAGCCCAAAAATTTTTCACGAAAACTGCTTTTTTAAACAAAAATAGCCAATTTGTAAAAATTTCCCTCCCCGGCAGCGCCTGTCGGCAGCGCCGACTCCCTTCTCACCCTCAAAAGTGAATAGAAATTCTCAAAAACTTGTGAGAAATTTCATTAAAAATGTTAAAAAATTCTAATAATTTTGTCGCCGGCGCCGTCGGCTCTTTCATACCCCATTTTGGGGCAAGCCCAGCAGCAACAAAATTAGGTGACACGCCAAAATATAACGCAATTTTACCACTAATACAAAAAAACTATGGAAAAATGACTATATTTATGTCATAGCATATTTTATTTTAATTTCCTAATTCTAATTCAAACTTAATTGCAGAAATATTTTTTTAATTTATTCGATAAGATCGGCGCCATTAATTTTGTAAATATTAAATAATCATACTTTTTTACCCATTTTGGCTTAAAATCATTTTTTGTCGTCCGTTTACTTGCTTATTCATCCAACATCAGTTTATAATAAAGCATTACATTCGTTTTCACATCGGTTTTTATAATGTAAATAAGAAAAAAATGGTCATCGGCAAAAATGAAAATTATTTATATAATTTTCTTATTTGCTCTAAATGATATCGATTGTTTTATTTTTATTTTTTATTTTTTAGGATTGCTCCCCGACCATTTCGGGGTGGGAAAGTCGGGGTTCTTCGGGGCGGAAAGCAACCCCTACTTTAATTGATCAATTAACGTTTGTCTTTAAAATCCATTAGATATTTTTTATTTTGCGCTTTTCACCAAACAACCCCTCGGGGGTGAAAAGTGCAAAAAAAAATAAAGAGAATATGCGTGCAGGTTGTGCAGGTAGTAAACAGCAAAAGCTTGCGCACCCACCACCTTCACTAAAAAAATAAAAGAAAAAGTTATGTGTGGGCCATCCATATACATAGCAATGAAAGCGGTTATTTCTTATCATTTTTTAAACATTTTAACAGAAAACTCGAAATAAAACTTAATATATTTTAAACTTTTCAATTTATGCTTTAAGAAACAAGTAGTTAACTTAATTTCAGCTGTTTTATAAATGATATCAAAACAATTTAAGAATTCAAACTTTGTGAAAGAACTATTTAAGAATATGTTCCGCAAAATTTCTTTGGCTGCTTGCATTCATTTTGGCGTTCTGTTGGTCGTTACGGGTTCGAACTCTTAAAAATTTCCAATATTTTTCATTTAAATTCCGCAGGCCTAAAATGCCAACAGGAATTCGCCCTTTTTGAGTCGGAAAGTAAGTTCAGCATTAACACATTGGAGATCGAATGTGCAATTCAAAGCCATCGCTGTATTTATGTGAAGTGCACAGCACAATCTACTGGAAAACGTAAATTGCGGRAAAAATAAAATTAATGCCCTTCTTTTAGACTTGAGCKAATTCCCGGAATAGGGAATTTCCGGGACCAAAATTCGGAGGTTTTTGGCCAGGAAAACCCCTATAAATTAATTGTAATCCCGGTCCCGGGTTTTACACAAATTCAGGTTTTGCTCAACTTTAATTTAAAAAAGGCCTGCACATGAACACTTGTTCTCTCAATCAAATAAATTTTAATTTTGAATTTTAGCCATTCAATTCACTGAAAACGTCGGCTGTGAAGACCCGAAGCGTGTGAATTGCAAAAAGTTGGGGGACGAATGCAATATAAAAGGCGGCAAAATTTGTTGCCAAACGTGTGACACCGATCTGTGCAATGTGGACGAAATTTGCGAAGGGTTAGCATTTCCCCATTTTTTTGTTTGTTTCTTTATGAGTCAATTTTAAATTTTCTTATTTTTCGTTTGATTTTCACTATTTAATTAAATAAAAAAGCTTTTGATTGATTTTTAGTTACTTTCTTCTCATTTTTGTTTTTAATTCCGTTTTTTGCTTTATTTTTTATTATTTATTTTTTTGTTGTTTGTTTAGCAATGTTACCATTACCCTCAAGGGAGGTTCTGCGATTACAGCTGGCGGTGTTGTTGCCGTCCGTGCACGCGTTGGTGTTGTGGTACTGCTGCCAGTACTGTCGCTGCTGCTGAATTTTTTTGCAATTTGCTTCACAAAATGTCAATAATTAAAATTTATATCGACACATTTATTTACTTTTTAAAGGCATCTGACCGCGACGGGTTGCGGCGGTGCGAAGTTTTTCTTTAGATTTGGGAAGATAAATGGAAGAAAGTGATCCAATTTTTGAATTGTATGTAAATGAGAAATGATCAGAGATTTTTATTAAAATTGCCTTAGCCATTAGCTTTTTTTTGTTCGATCAAAAAATAATTCGTTGTAAAACAAATGTATAAATGTGATAAATTAACAAAGTTGGCATCTCGCCAAGCAGCTTTGTTTATTGGTCTGTCCGCTTGCTTACAATTGCTATATAAATATGCGGAAATGTTTCTAAATTTAAGCCTTTCCTGAAGCAAATAAACGCATTCCGAAAACATTTTTTGTCATTCATTCCCCAAACGCAATGAGTGCATTGGGCCAATTTTGTCCTGGCCATAACAATCAATAATAAATAGTCCGCATTTTCGTTGCCCAGTCAACAAACAGCAGAACAATTTCTTCGCTTTTCTCTTTTCTCGAGTTTCACCCAAACACTTCGAATAAATGAATAAATTGGTTGTGTCCCCGGGCGTGACGTTGAGAGATTTCGAAATATTTTATCTTATTCAAAATTAAAAGAATTAGAATCAAATATCAGAAAAAATATTTAAAACATATTATTATCATATTTAAAAAAAATTTCAATTAAATACTAAATAAAATTTAGAAGAAAACATATACATAATTAACCCAAACTTTTTATATTTCCCTTAGCTAATCGATTTTGCCTCTTTTTTTACGTAAACAATTTCGTTATCTTTGCTCGGTGAAAGGGGCCAAACATTTGGTTACAAATATGCTCGCTGCACAGCACACTTTTTATTTACCGCAACGACTAATTGCTGGAAATTTCCACAATAATTTCATAATTCTAATTTTATAAATATTTGACTCATAGATTCATTATCTAATAAAGCATTTTGGGCAAAAATTTTTATTTTTTTGAGTTTTTGATTTTTATAAACCCACATAATGTTAAAAAAGTATACTTTTAGAAGAAAATATTTTCAATTACTAAATATGTCCACGATTATAAAAGAAGGCTTTGTGGAAAAATTCAAAAGCGGCTTTTTGTCCAGCAAATGGAAGTCCGTGTTTGCCAGACTTTATTCCGATTCCACATTGGCACTGTACAATGATCGGGTAAACCGAATTTTTGCTAAATTATTTTAATAAATTTGTTAATTAAGTTTATTTTTTCATTAGGGTGACTCACGTCCGACGGAAAATATATTCATCAAAAATGTCATCCCATATATTTGTGTGGGCTATATGACTGACCGTATGCCGGTCCGTCGTCCATCGCTTCCGCCCGGCACTGCTGTCCAACGTAATTTAACACAAATTTTTTATGACATTTAAATCGATTATGAATTTTTTTTTTCAGGTTTGGTCGGCATCGGCTTGGATCCGCGAGCGGAGAAGGTCCATTGGATACTCTTTCCGTCAGAACAGATTTTAGAGTAAATTTACACAAAAATTACCTGTAAAAAAATTTTGTTTTCTGATTAGGGAATGGCTGAATGGCATTATGTCCACGTTGCCAATGCCGCCAAATCCGCTTCCAAACCTTCCGACAGTACCCATCCCACAAAGCATCGGCTTTGGTACTGTACTTAAACAACATTTAAATTTTAAATTTAAATTTTTGTGCAGTTCCTCCGCCAAAGTATCCGGACCAGCCTCCGCCATATGGTCAGCCTGGGCAACAACAACAACAACAACAGCCACCGTATTACCAGCCACCAGCAGGGTACGGTAATGCACAGCAGTTACCGTATCCATCACAACAAACTGTGGTCATTGATCGGACGAGCACTCCAAGCGGAGGCTATGGAGGGTAATTTTAAGCTGTAAAACATAAAATATTTAAAATGAATTTTAAAATTTTAGTTAAATTATAAATTGTTAAAATTGTCGGTTAAAATAAATTATTATAAAAAGTATTATATTTTACCATTTTTTTAGCTCATCCGGCTTTGGCACTGGTCTCGCGGCCGGCATGGGCGGTGCCATGGTGGGCTCACTGCTCGGTTATGGCATCGGCAGTTTCTTCGCTCCCCACGGTGGTTGGGGAGGCTGGGGCGGTTGGGGAGGCGGCGGCGGATATGGCGGTGGCAACGGATTCGGAGGGGGATACATTCAGGTATTGAAAATAGAGAAATTAATGAATTTAAAAATTAAAAAAAGGCATAAAAATTCACATTTTGGAATATTTCCAGGACAACGACACTTATGTGACCAATAATTACTACACGAACAATGACGACTCATCAACACCGGCCCAAAATTCAGGAGGCAAAATTTAAAAATATATTTTAAATTTATTTCTTGAAAATTAAATATTAAATTAAAATGCTTAAATAGTGAGAAACTGCAAAAATAATCCATTTTTGCAGATTATTCGACACCCTCCCAAAACGATAATACAGACTACGGCGATAGTGGCGGAGGTGGCACATGGGACGATGGCGGCGGATTTGACGGGGGGTTCGATGGGGGCGGAGGTGATTGGTGATCAATTGGACAGATAAATTCGTAATGTGACCATTAATTTGTTTTAAAATTGTAATGAAATTATTAAAAGAACACGAACACGCAAAGATTAAAGAATTGTAGAGAAACTGAACAATGATCAACTCCAATGAACAGATGTTTTGAAATGATTGTAAACAATAGATGCATTCAAGTGTTTTATAACCGCAATAAGGTTTCATTTGAGGTTACGGTAGCCTCAGTACAGTAACCACGGTTATACTGTATGTACGCAAATCTATGAAACGGTATTCCGTTCTGCCTCCCCCCCCCCCCGCTCAACAAAGTTTTATTTTCACATTTTAGGATAGGAGATTTTATTGAATACCGGATTTTGAATCCGAATTGAAACAAATTTTTTTCTACCAAACCAATCTCAACACGTCGATGCATTGGCTAGGGATTGCCTGAGTTGAGAAACCCGGGATAGGAACTTGGACCAAGTTTTGTAGTCGTGACTATTACAACTTTTTGTTCAAGAAAATAACGGAATTTTCGAAAAGACATCATCCAAAAATTAAACGGAAGTAATAACAAAAAATGTGGCTCAGAGGGGCCGGCACAAATCGCATAAATCCGAAATTAGGAGAATTTCAGCACTTTTGGAGGCCTTTAAATCGGCTTATGCGATTTTTGCTCGTTTCAAAGCTCGCAAAACGACTGAATCATTAATCTTTCCCTCCCCCGAAAAGTCGATGTTGGACAACATTTCGATCAGATTTCCCATCATTTCTTCAAAATTGGGCCTATTTTCTTCGTTCTGTTTGAAATACCAATCGTTGAACGCCTTCTCCCATTCACCACGTAATTGCTCAATTTGCTCCCATTTTTGATCATTTCCCATTTTGTAAAGGTCGTATTTCAGCAGAATCCATTCGCTCATTTTTAAATATTTTAAGTTTGCATAATTCCAATCGCTTTTTTGCAGCATTTGTTCAATTTCCCTAATAATTTCAGGAACAATTTGTATCAAATCTGTACAATTTTTAAAATTGACACAAATTATGTTAAACAATTGTTTTCAATTATTTAAATAAACTCCTTAAATTGTTCTAACTACCGTTTATTGGGTTGAAATCGATTTTTGGAGTTTTGCCATCGTAAAAATCTTTGTCTCCAATATATTTTTTGATTTCTTTTTTTTCTCTAAAATATTAATATAATAGTAATTTCTAAAATTAGAAAAAGTAATTGTTATCAGTNTTTTTTATTAACGACCTGACTGATAAACTGAATAGGTAATTAGGTATGTGTAATTTTATTTTTAACGACTTTTTGAGAGAACGGCGGGGTAATGTCTGTCTCTTATACACATCTAGATGTGTATATTTTTTTAAACTATCGCAATTTAATTCATTTTCAAAATTAAAATTTATTTTTTGATTTATAAAAAAATACATATTTACTTACGACATCTCTTTGCATTTATATGAAATTAAATTCTCAATGTCAACTTTCAGCAATTCTACTTTTAGAACCATTTCTGTCTTTGCCATTTCCAATAAAGTAACTCCGATCAACTCGATGTTTGAAATATTTTTTATATTCGCCGCTTCCAATAAATCGCCAACAAAAAATGCCAAAGCGCAAAATTCATTTTCAATTTGAATTTCTATTTTTTCAATAGGCTCTTCCGGTCGATTTAAACGTTTAGAAATTTGTTTTAAATCCGATGAATTCAGCAAAATGTGAAAATCATTGCCCATTTCGCCAAGTTTCTTTGCCATTTTCAAAATTTCATAAAATGTTGGCGGATCGTGGAACAATGCAAGCAGAAGGTCCAAGTCATCGAACTAAAAAGTTTATTTGAGAAACAAAATAAAAATATTTCTAAATTCGTTAAGTTATTACTTTGTGTAACTTAATTTAATTTAGAAAAGTAAACATTACCAATATAATAGAGTCATTAAACGGTGAAACGCGAAAACCGTGAAATTTGTCGATGTTCGCTGTTCTTCGCTTGTCCCATTGTTCATACCATTGCCTATTCCGTCCCATTTTTGAAAGTTTTATTAATTCATTGGCTTCTTTTTGTTCCCTTTTTTTCGTCGTTTTCGCCATTTGTTTCAGCTCCGCGTCGAATTGTTGGCGAAAAGTGCCATTCGAATTGGCGTCATTTAATTCAAATTCCTTTTCATTTAATAATTTTGGTTCAAAATAAATTCGGAACAGACTTTTCAAATTGTAATCGCACCACTCACTTTGAGCTGGGTTAAAAAAGAACTTCGAAATGTCACTCAAACTTCCTATAACATCAAATAATGTGCCATCATCAATCCTTTCACCAAGTTGAAGCTTAAAATTTGGCTTCACTGGTTGAGCAAGCATTGAGTCAACACCTTTAATAAATAAAATTGAAGTCCGCAAGAATTGCGATCCCAAAAATTGGTAAACCCGGGGATTGGAAATATCAAAATTTCGAGTTTATGGAAAATCCGTTCATATTTTTCTGCTATTAGGCAGTTCCTAAATTCGACCTATTTCATCTAAATCTCCTTTACCTTCGACGTAGACTCGAAATAAATATTCAAACAAAATGTCCAAATATTTGCGGAATTTGTGGCATTCTCGTTTATGCTTTTCATTAAATTGTTCCACAATTTTGGCACATTGCCAATTTTGTCTCATCAAATACAGAACGCCAAGAGAAGCCTCGGACTTATGCATCAATTGTTCTCGCATCTTTTTGAATCCAAAAGTTCTTCCATAAATGCTATACTTCACTTTATTTCTTTCTTCCAATTCTTTGCATTGCCAAAAATTGGAAGGATCTTTCACAAAAGCGAGGAATTCATCGTCACCGACCTAATTTAGGAGATAATTTAAAATATATAAATATTTTTATTAACTATTTAACTCACTAATTTCACCGATTCCTTTGCAATTGTAAGGGAAAATAAAATAATAAGAATAGAAATTGCAGAAGCAAAACAACGCATTGTATTCAAAATGGAGTGATGTTCAATTTTGTCAACATTGTACATATGATTTTTTTGAATGCAATATTAACGATGGCATTGCATTAAATAACGATTTTTAATGTCAATTTACGTCAATCAATTATCGACTATTTAATACATAACGTCCAATCGGAAAGGCCACCTCACCGGATAAGGAGCAGGGCTGCACGAAATTTTGTTTCGTTTTCGAGTTTTTCGTCTTTTTTGGGTTTCGTTTTCGTAAATGAAAAAATATCGTTGGATCAAAATTTTACGAAAACAAAAAAAGTGTACCCCTAAAGAATGGAATCAATTTTCTTAACAAAAACCGATCAATTTTAAAAAATTTCTCGGCGGCGCCTATCGGCACCGCCGACTCCCCCCCGCATCCACAGAGGTGCCATAATTTTTTTTATTGATTAACATATGCCAATGAAGCGAAGCTCAGTCGGACTCAGTCCGAGCTCTAAATTACATACATATTCATTTATAAATGCATATGTTATCACAATTAAAGAATTGCTTAAAATCTTTCATTGCCATTGTCGTCMCCTTCCATCGCCGCTGCGTCATTTGCCGCTTTCCTCCACGCCCTCTTCTGCCCTTGCCCAACTCTTTTCAGTGCCGTCCAATCGCCGACTTGGAACTGTTGCTCCAATACTTCCAGCGTTTTATTGCGCGTTTCAGGCAAAAATCTCCAAACAAAAATCAGAAAAATGAGTCCAACAACGGCGAGACAAGCAAAGTTGGCAGCCATTCCAATGGAATTGGTGCCGATCTGTGTTTGGATTTGGACAGTTAAAAGTTTGAATGGTATTTTAAGGCCCGTCCGGACTCTCTTCGTTCAGTCAAACATCAAAAAGGGCATTTTATCGTCGTTCTGTGAAATGTCACGAGCCCCATTTTCTTACCGGAAAAAGAAAAGCGATGGTGCATGCCGTAGCCCAAGCGATAGACATTCCGATGCCCGAGCAAATGCCGCGCAAATGCAGCGGAAAAATCTCAGCCGTGAGAAGCCTTTGATTGATTGGATCAAAACGCTTCACATTCATTTCACTCACCAAGTAACGGTTGAAATGCATCCCTGGGCAAATGTGAGGAAAATGAGCAAAAGTGCCAATGTGAGCCATCCCCGGGCCGGTCCGTAGGGCAAGAAGGTGAAGCAAAGTGTGATCAAAATGTCCATTCCGATGGCACCCATTTGTCCCGCCATCAGCAAGCGTCGCCGCCCGACCCGCGACACCAGCAAAAGACCGCCCCATGAGGCCAAGAAAGAGACGACCTTAAACAGACAATAATGAAGCATTTGAAGATTACGATAAAGCAGTATTAAGTAATGGAAAATCATCCAACCCCAATGACGACGTTGCCGAGCAGTGCAGTCTTGGTGTCCAGGCCACCTTCTTCCAGCATTTTGGTGCCGAACATCATGCCGATAATCACCCCGTAGCATTGCTGTGTGAACGCTATTCCGATGCCGACCAACATAATGGAACGGACCCAGGGCACCGTCAGAATGTCGAAAAAGTTTGCATCCTTCTCCGAATTGGCACCGATCACATTTTGAATTTCCCTTAAAGGCACTGACTGATTTCTAAGTGAGAATAGAATCCGGCAGAAGACAATTCACTGATCGACGAGAGAATAAATTAGGATTTTTGTAGCAAACCGAAATTCTTTGTGCGTCTGTAGCGATGTTTTGCGCATCCGTCGTAGCGTGTCGAAAGCTTTCTTTGGCTGTCCATTTTGGGCCAACCAGCGCGGACTCTCGGGCACCAAAAGAGCATGGCAAAACAGCAGCACAACGGCGGGCACAACGACGGCCACGTTGATCCAACGCCAAATGGACGGCCTTTTGGGCGGAGGGTCAGCGATCGATCGATCGATGGGAAGGAACAAAAAACTTACGTGTCGAACCTGAACAAAAACAAAAAACGGATAAAAATGATTTGATATTTCTTATTTTTCAGACTAATCATATTTTTCGTGCATGAACTGAGAATGCCAACCACCCACCACCTTTTACATTACCAAATATTCCCAAGCACCGCGCCAACGATGAACACGCACATTTCGCCAAAAACGATGAACAGAAGGCTCATCGAAACACTTTGCGATCGAAATTCGAGCGTTGCCATTTCGGCGAGAAGCACCGGTGCTGAAATGGTGATGCCACCGCACGAGAAACCGTACAGTAACCGAGCGACGATGAGAAACTGTGCCAGTGGGGAGGACAATAATAATAATCCAAAGAATATGGGTAAGATTAGACATAAGGGGGGGGGGGTCGAGTGAATTTGTAATTTATAGGTATTACAAGTAGAACTGATCGTTTTCACTAAAAAAACTTTTTGCCATTGAAAATCAAATTGTTTTGTTTCCTTTTTGAACCCACTGCGAGCGTTGGCGCGAGCGATGTGCACACACTGAACGCAATGAACAGCGCGTCAAATAGCACCAGGGTGCGCTTGCGTCCGATTCGGTCTGCCAACTTTCCGCCCACAAAGCCGGCGATGCCGGCACCAACCATAAAGCAAGAGGTGACAATGCCAACTTCGGCAGGGCTAAGATTCATCTCGCGGATGATGAAAGGGAGCAAAAAAAAGAAGAGAAATGGATTAAAGGCTTTTAAACTATGTTTAAAATTTAAACATCAAAACGGTACCTACCGAATCATTGATAGAGGAAGAAGCGTAGCCGAACAGAAAGCCGCCCAAAGAGCAGCCCCAGCTGACCAGATGAAGATAGGAAGTGATTGGAGCGGAGGAGAAGCTATCGATCGCTGTGGGGGAGGTGGCGGAGAGAGAAGTGACCGATTGGACTTCAGCCGAAACTTTGTGGGCTAAAGATTTGCCGGAATGGAGCTGGACGGGCACGGCATTTTCGGTCGGCGTGGGCTTGTCACATGCGCGAAAGGTTGGCACTACCATTTGACACAATTGTTGTGCCGTTGCTGTGTCTGTTGAATATTGAAATAAACGAGCGCTGCTAGGAGAGCGAAAATCTTGGGAGCGGGGTGGAGGACTAAACTGGCGTTTCTGGTTATTCTTACAAATTAGAGTAGGACGGGATCGGGATTTTTGGGAAAACAATTTAGTGGTTAAATTTTCGATTTTACACGAAACCGGAGCCGTATCTAGCCTTAGATTTCGTTGTTGTTGGGTCCAACGGCGCCAACAGGCGCCGTCGGGAAATGGAAATTTTAACAATGTTTGTTAAAAAAATTGACATGAAAAAGAAATCATCAAGAGATCAATGTTTTAAGAGGGCGCATTTTTGATAAAATAACCATTTTCTTTTGAATATACACAATGCCAAATCGTGAGCTCTTTGTTAAAATTTCAAAAGCACGCCAATTCTCATTTTCCAAGTACATTCTTGGAATATACGTTTCTGAATTTGTAAGTACGAGGGTTCGTTCCCAAGTGCTGTACTTGCATCCAAGTACATATGGTAACCCTGCGCTAACAATTATTTTGAAATCCGAGTCCGGAAAATGCGATTTTACCAAATGCTAATTAGGAATTTACTGCTCAATCCCATCGGCTTTATTGCGGGCGGCATGGTGTAGCGGTTCTCTAGCACACCGGCAGGTCAACCGAGAACGCGCTGTTCGAATCCGCCGCCCGACCTTTTATGGAAGCTAATGGGGGCGAGCAGCGAAGCGATCAAAGGGCCCGGCCGCTTACTCTATTTAATTTCTTCGCTTTAATTATTACAGAGGAAATGGTTTTTTATTAACGACCTGACTGATAAACTGAATAGGTAATTAGGTATGTGTAATTTTATTTTTAACGACTTTTTGAGAGAACGGCGGGGTAATGTTTCAAGTCCAAATAAATTCATCAATTTTTTTTAAATTAAAAGCAACATGGGGTATATAAAAATCCTTATTTTAAATTTGACAACTACTAGATTATTCTAAAAAGGTTTAAGAATTAAAGGGAAGTGTTCAGTGCAAACAAAGTAAAAAACAAAATTAAAAATTTTGGAAAATAAACGTTTTTATTTAGTGCTTTTAGATTAAGCTTGACATTTTTAAAATCATTCCAAACATCGTTAATCAGTGAATTTATTTTTTTTTGTTCAGAAAATGAATATTTTTTAAACTCGGCGACCAAAAATTTTTTTTCTGAAAGTAAAGGCATTTTTTGTAATATAATTTTTTAAAGGCTGAGATGAAAATGCGTCTTCGATATGCCAAGCATTCGCTCTGTTTGTTTTTTCACTTTATATTTTCGAATGACCAAAGCCATCAAAATTTTGCAATGTCAGCCCCCCCCCCCAATTTATTAATTCATTTAACCAATTAATTCGTTTCTTATCAATGTGTTCTTCTCATGTGTCAGTCAGTGATGGATTTTGTGCGGACTAAGCGCCACAAATTGAATGGAAGTTACTTAAATTAAAGTAAAAAATAAGGTCGAGCAAAAACGGTTTTAAACCGGGGGAGGGTACCGGTTTTCGGTTAGGCCGATTTTTCGATTTGATAAAAATGAAGTAAAACATTAATCTGATTTTTTCTTGATTTGTCATTATGTTGCGTATTTATATAAAATAAATTGATTAAAAACGAAGAAACAAAAATCAAAACGCGGATTTTGATCCTTGAAAATTTCCGGTTCTGGCACTTTCGCTTTACTCCATTTAGTTTTGACAGAATGATAAATGGTATCACACCGAAAGATTATCATTAAAATGAAATATTTCTATTTTGGAGGTAAAGAAAGTTAATACGAAAAGTTGCATTTAATTTCTTATAACGACGCCCTGCTGGCATTATTTAATACTATTGTTTATTTAATAGTGAACTCGTTCAACTTGGTTGTTTGTGTTTAAAATTTAAAAAAAAATGGGGGTGGATTAAATTCGGCCTTTTAAATTCCGGATGTTCACAGTACTGCAACTGCTAAATCATTGAGGAGAAATGGAATGGACAAGAATACGATGGGCACTCATTATTTTTTTAATTTTTTGGTGATGTAAATCAACTTTTCAATTTTTCCAAAAATGCACTCCTAAAAATAGATTTTTTCGAAATCAAAACGCACTAAAAATCAATTTTGGCGTTAAGCACCTAAGCATACATATTTCAGGATTTTTCGCACATATAAATCGCGGTTTTATCCCATAACAACATATTGTTTTTTCACTGGGTTCGTTTTGTATAAAATTTGAGTCAAATTATTTTTCTTAACTAGGTAATAATGTAAGGATGGCTAATATTTGTAAAATTTTTACTTTGTGTGATTAAATCGGACATTCTAATCCCTTAAATATTTGCATCTAATATTGTAAAATGTATTGCAGCGATCACATTATCACCAGTACAGTATCCGCCGTATCCATCACTCATAATCAGTATCCCGGTGCTGTTCTCGGCGCAGCACAATGGTCACAAGCGCCGCCTTTGCCTTGGTCGCCCGGCGACCCTGCTTGTCCTGAGCCTCCCGGTTGTCCTAAAAAATGTTTTCACAAAATTTTACAAATTTTTCAAAACCCGGTGGTCCCGGAGGTCCTGCGTCTCCGGGCGGTCCCTCATTTCCTGGTCCTCCGGGTTGTCCAGGTGGGCCAGGGTTTCCATTCTCTCCAGGCTTTCCGTCAGGTCCGGGTGGACCCTTAAAACGTTGTGTAAATTTTTATTAATTTTATGATAAAGGCTTGCAAATCAACCGACCGGTGGACCTTGTTTGGGTGCTAAAATGAAAAAATTCAATGTAAAATAAAATTTTCAAAAGAAATTACTGTAATCCGTTTCCAAGCTGCCAGGGGGGCCCTGGTTTCCAGGCCCACCAGGTTGCCCGGGCGGTCCCTCGGGGCCTGGTGCACCCGGAGGCCCTTGCGGTCCGGGCTGTCCTCCATGTCCGGCCTCGCCGGGTTTGCCTGCATTCCCTGCCGGTCCCGGCGGCCCTGAGGGTCCAGGCTGTCCATTCTTTTAAAAAGTAAAATTTAAAATCTTCGTAATACAGCGAAGGAGTCAACGTTTTTATTAATTTCAACATTTATTCTCCATTAAAATTTTTTTTTGAATTTTTGGAAATAAAGTTATCGAAATTTCTTGCTTTGTAATTCACGAACTATTAAAGATTATTAAACCTGGGGCTGTTCACATTCTTGGCATGCCTCAACGTGATATGCCGGCTGTTGTGGAAGAGGCGCTGTTTGTTAAAAAAAAATTATAGAAATTTTGACAAAAAAAAGAAATTAATTTTTTTGAATACAGGTTCATAATTCAAATTTTCCACCATCCTCTCCAGGGTTTCCTGGTCCTCCGGCTTGCCCCGGTTGTCCATCTGGGCCCGCAGGTCCGGGTGGTCCTGGAGGACCCGGCTTTGACTGTCCGCATGCACAACATGCACCTGTAATTGTTAAAATTGTAATTTAAACTTACTCTTACTTAAATAGTTAAGAATATAAATAAACAACAAAAATGGATTTCAAATTAATGGTATTTATTACAAGACGGTTTTGCGCTAGCGGCTGGCGCAGAAACGCCGCCGTAAGTTCCAGTGGGGGCAGCCGCGGGAGCTGCAGCAGTTCCGTTTCCTCCCGCGGGTGCAGTCACTGCAGCTGGTGGTACACTACCATATCCTGATACTGCTTGACGCGCATGCCGGACCCCACCGGACGCGTGGGAATACGCTTGCGTACGCGTGACCTGAATTTTATTTATAAAAAATATCAAATTTTTTGATCACTTCCAGTTTTATTAAAAGTTCAAATAAAATGCACAGATATTTATATTAAAATTGGATAGAGCCGACTCCCGCCCGACGTTTTGGACCCCCTCCCTCCTAAAGTCGTTTTTTGTGATTTTACATCTGTTTATGATTTGTGGTAAACAGGTTGCCATATTTTTAGCCATCGAACGGGCTACTTTAAAATTAAAATAACGAATTTAAAAGATTAGCTTATAATGAATATCCTTCCAGTTAATTTATTTTAATCATTATTTACCTCTCGCCAAATGTTGCCGGCTCGTGCCTGACAGAAGTCAAGCTCGTTCTGCATGTGCGTGCCCATCTGCTGGAAGTGCTGATACGCCAACGGAACAGTGACTACGCTGATCATCATGGACACGGTTGATAGGCACACGCCAAAAAAGGCGAGCATACGCAGCGCGTCCGCCTCGCGCTTGCCATTTTCAGCGCTGAATGCAATGTCCGCCGCAGCATTCGCGCTGCAATCCGTCCGAATGCCCATCTGTTTGGATTGATTAATTTGCAACCGCTAATTAAAATATAAAAAACCCTTAAAATATTTTTTACTTGCAATAAAATACTTAAAATAGGGAAAATAAATAAAATCATATAAAACATTAAATAAAACAACTCCAATA
Organism: Globodera ellingtonae; assembly: GCA_001723225.1. Lineage (NCBI taxonomy): Eukaryota > Metazoa > Nematoda > Chromadorea > Rhabditida > Heteroderidae > Globodera > Globodera ellingtonae. Next base: position 213,955 of record MEIZ01000062.1, read on the forward strand.
CAAGCAAGCTTTGCTGATAAAAGAAGTAATCTTGTTAGCGAATCTGATCCATACCGCCTGCCCCTTTTATAGGGCTCAACTGCGAGCAGTCCTTTCATTGCCGGGATTCTTTGGACCCGCAGCCCCCAGAAAAGCCTCGTAAAGTGCGCGCGGATTTGTTGTTGATGCACCCGCAAAAGTCCATTCATTCATTAATAGCAGCACAAATTTCCCCTTTTTTATGTTTGAAAATACCCGCGGGGAGGTGGTGGTCCTGTTTTATGCTGAGCTGACTGATACACAAATATTTATGCAATGTTTGATCAGCTATCACTGAGTCGTCGCCTCAGGCGCTATGATTGGCGGACCGGATTTTTGGGTTTGTTTTGGATCACAAAATTTAAATAAAATTGTTCTCTAAATTACCATCAAAAAGTTCATTTAAACATCCAAAGTCTAGGAATCGATAAATACAAACAAACACAAAATATATTAAACTAAATTCGAATTCTAATTTTTGATTGATTCTCTTCCCAATAGCTTTCAGCTTTAAAAACTTGTTTTTTGTGCATTGGCCGAATCCGCGGATATATTATGAATTTTCTCGTCACGATCTGGCGCTGATCTGTCCAAAACAGCGAATATTAGCGCAGATGATTTATGGTCGAGTGGAAGCCTCTCGAGCTGTGTGTTATGCCTTATGATGTGATGTGGGGGCAACATTTTTGGTAGAATTGAAAATTGATGAAAAACAATTGAAATTTTATATTTCTCATTTGAACCTTTTGCTCTATTAATTTTCATTAAGTTGAAAATAAATATTAATGGCTTTTAAAAATATTTAAAATTCAACATTTTTTCATTCGTTAAATCACTGAGTCAAATTAATAACAAATGGAATATTAACTAAATTTCTGTTGGCCACCGACCGTTGTTGATCAGCGTCATAAATAAAAAGCCCATAAAAAGTGGTGGACATTTCACCAAATGCTTTTTATCATGTGACGGAGGAGGAGCAGTTTTATGGATTTCACAGTTATTTTACGATTTTGCAGTTTTTATAAAGTTTTTTCTGTTTATGTAAAGCAAATTAATTAATTTATAAATGGTGATTGGCCTGCTAATCTGAAACTAACATTTTCTAATCGAACCCCATATTTTATGCCCCCTAAAGTCGGGATTTTGGAGTACAAATTCTTTTTTAGGACAATCGGAAATTTTTAATAATTCAACCTAAAATTAATCTAAAAATTCCTCAAAAAATCAGTAATATCCAGAATTAAAAATATAAGTTATAACCTTCTCCTTGCAAAAGTTTTCACCAATTCAACCCTTCTAAAAATTAAAAATCGAAAAAATTAGCATTTTTTAGGCCATCCAGCTCAACTTTCTTCCATTTCCTCGTCCGAACCGTTCTCTCCCCCCAAGGACAATGTGTCACTGTCACCCCTCAGCGCCTCCAACTGTCCTTGGGGGGGNNCCCCCCCCCTCACAAAAACTTCGAAAATGGACGCAAAATGAATGAATGGATGGACCCATCGGATGAAAATGAAACGAATTTTAGATGATTTTTCATCGTCGCCGAAGGGGCAAAAACACAAAAACATTCGACGTCCATTCACCCCCAATTCACCCTGAGAAAACTGTTTCACCTCCATCTACACCAACCACCATCATTATCATCATTATTTGGTGCCTACCGATTGTGAGAAAAATGCGAAAATTTTTGGTTTTTTTTTGTTGTTTATTCTTTAAAATTGTCCGCTTTTTATTTTTTTATCATAAATTACTGTTCATTCATATTCCCCCATATTTATTTGAAGAAATTCTTCTGATTTATTTACATGTAAAATAAATTAAGTTTCATTTATTTGTTATGTTCATTAACATTTTTGTTTAAATTAAGAGTTATATTTAACATAATTTTAAAATATTTAACAAAATTGAATCTAAATGAATTAATTTTAATTATTTTAATTTGCATATTCTCATCACTTCCCCTCAACAAAATTTGGCCTTTCCCATGTCATTTCCCCAACGACTTTTGTCCATCATCAATTCACAACATTCGGGCCAGATCTGTCTGGCCTTTTAACAATGCCGACTTGCATTCAATCAATGAAATTAATGTTTATTTTTTAAGTTAGTTGCTTTTGTAATGATATTTAAAATTAATATAATCAATTTAATTAATATGGCTTTCTTAAACGTTATTTTATTTTTTGTAAATGGTTTGCAAATTTATTTTTTTGCATGAATGAGCAATCTTTTTTAAATTATTTTTTAAAATAAAATTTATGTTTTTACTTATTAATCACTTACCGTATATAATCGGTCTTACGAAATTCAATTTTCGGATACCGTAACCTTAACGGCCTTGTAAATCATGTTTTCCTGTTACTACCCATAATCTATTTGCGATGTTTCGGATTCCGTTCATTTTGCGCTTTCCGGCGAATGCCAAAACTCACCTTCCCCCCGGGGGGTGCATAAATTGCGCCCATTGTGCCCATTTAGGCGGATAATACCAACGACCTTTCCGTCTTCCCACGGCCCATTTGAAACTATGCACAGTTTCTGGGGGGTAAATTTACCGGCATTAAATATTCTGACAATTTCAATGACATAAAAATGACTTAGAGAGAACCGGTGCATAAAAACAAAAGTTTTTAATACAAAAAGAAAGAAATTACAAGTTTTTAAATTTTGTAATGCCTTTTTGATACACATTTATTCATTTTGGTGGCATTAAAAAATAAATTGGTTAACTTAAATTGTATTTACGTATTATTTTAATTTCTAGTTTTGGGGATTACCAAATTTAAATTTAAATTTTTATCGTTCTTGTTATTCTCAATGTAAATTAAAAAAATACGATTTTTTGTGTCATTTCAACGCCTCTTTTCCACTCTGAAACAATCTTTGCCCTCGGGGGTAAAAGCCTCCTATGAAAGAATGAGCTCATCGCTGCGATGCCCCCCATCAGCAATAGCAGCCCATTCACCTCCTCCGATCGGCCAATATTCTCGACATTTTACACAGTCACTCTCACTCTGTTGAACAAAAAAAAGTGTTTATGTTTTATTGTTAATGATTTTTTAAATATAGTTATAAAACATATTTTAAACGATTTTGTTAGAATCTTGTGAATATTTGTTATTTAAAAGTAAAGTTTGTAAAAGTGAATAATTTCCAATATTTTTTTTAGTGTGAATTATTGAGTCCAAAGTCCAAATTTTATGAAAGCCGGGCCCGGGTATCCGGGTTTTCCAGCTTAGTGAGACCCGGWCCGGGTTAAACACCGGTCAGCACTAAAAACCCGGGTGGCCCGGATTCTCCAAAAATACCGGGATCTCCGGGCCTTGCCCGAGCTCTACAAATATCAATTAGAATTTTTGTTTTAAAATTTAAGGTCCAACACTCAACTCAATGAGGCTTCCGCAGCTTCTGCAATTTGTCTCTGTTCACCAATTTATTTCATTGACCATCCTGCTTCTCCTGCTCACCACCAATTTGACAACAAATGCTGCTCGACGTCGGCTTGGTGCTTCGACACAGCGGAAGAAGTACGGTAATGAGAAGCTTAGCACAACCGCGACGCAGAAGTACGGTGTCAATGAAGTGGTTGATGGTGGTGGTACGGTAACAAAAAAAGGTGGCGTTGTTAGGACTACGGCAGAAGTGCAACAACAACACGAGTTGAGAACCTGTAAGTTGATTGGCCTTGCTTATGAACACTAATCAAAGTATGATCACATCATTTCTAAAAATTTTCTTCAAAATTTGTTAAATAATTAAAAAATGATGCTCTAAATTATGCCTCAGGCAAACAAATGGTTAACTACAGTAACTTACATATTAGCATTACAGTAACACTAAATCCAGCAGATTATGACCATTGGCATACAGTAAATATTTTATGCTCAACAGTAAGGCGCATGAATTGTCTATTACTGTAATTTGTTTACTACATTCTTTATTGAAAATAATAAATAGTAACTGTTGCCCATTTTGTCTTCTTCTTCCATTTATCTCTTTTGATATTACATTTTCCTTACGTCAGTGGGCGTTTCCGGCAAATAAAAAAATAAAAAATTGGGGTTTTGGGCCTCATCCCCGACACCGACACCGACTGACTTCCCGAAAAACCCCGACCCTCGACATTTTTTGGCCTTACCCCCGACCTTCAAACGTCGCCCTTGAAGAACCCCGATACACCAATCGAAAAATGTTAATTTAATGTTTAGAAATAATTACAACTCTTTTTATTCTTCAAAAGCTTATCTATGTTCCATCTCACCTTTCTCACAATATTTGTTTGTATCAGTTCATCACAAATCGCGAAAATCAATTCCAACAAATTTGAATTGCTTGTCGATAATGCTTAAACATTATCATACTCATTTATATCGCAAGTTTTCACCAAAATACAAAAATTTTTATCAGTTTTTACCACAAATTTTTTCGACTTTAAACAGTTTGTCTTGGCACTGAAAACGGGCGGAACACGATTAGCGTGGTGCGCGGCATGGGGCACTACGAACGGTTGCGCAAGTCGTATGTGCGCTGCAGACGCGTGATCGGCAATTTGGAGCTGACGCATGTCGATGCGCGCGACGTGCGGCGGGACGAGCGGCGTCAACGCAACCAAACCGCAGCTGACAAAGACAAAGAAGACGCGTATTACGCGCGGGCGCCATTCTATTTTTTGGAACACCTCGAAGAGGTTGTGATTCATATTTTTTTTATACATTTGAAAATGGTAATTAATTTGTCAATATTTAGCATTTCCAATGAGTTTTGAAGTTTTTGATTTAATTCCCACCGAATATTCAAACTTTCTCCTTATATTTCAGATCACCGGCTATCTGTTCATTTTCAATATCAATCTTACTGAAATTTCATTGCCAAAACTGCGCATAATTTGGGGTGAAAAACTTCATGAAGGCAATGCACTTCAGGTACAAACAAATTTATTTTATTAATTTTAATAATTAAATTAAGTTTTTCTAATTATTTTCTATTGTCTGCCAGATTGACTCAAATCCGGGGATGGAAGTGCTAAATTTGCCGGCCTTAAGAAGTAGAGTATCGTTAATTAAAGCAAATTAATTTTACACTTAAATATCGTTTAAAAAGAAATCCAAAAATATAAATATTTCAATTTAAAGCGATTGAACGTGGAAATTTGAGCCTAAAACGTAGTGCCAACCTTTGCTACATGGACCCGAGCAGAGAATACATACAATATTCGGAGGTATATTCATTAAAAAATAAAATGCAAGAACAACAAAAAAATTAAAAAAACATATTTATTTTTGATAAAATTTTTAGATTCTTGGACCAGAACAACAGCAAAGGCTTAATTTTGTGGGCAATTTCAACCCAAAATGTTCCCGGGCAAAGCCATGCCATAAAAATTGCGGAGAAAATTGCTTTGGCACCGGTGCAGACAAATGCCAAAATGGTTAAGCCGACAATTTAAATTGAATAAATAAAGCCGGCATATTAAAAATAAAAGATTGAAAGGATAAAAACATAAATAATTTGATATAATAAAATTTATTTCAAAATTTAGTTTCTTTAAGTTTTTTATAATAAAAATAGATTTATGTTTTGGAATTTTTTATCTTTTTTGTTCACAAAAAAATTATTTTGTCCGTTGTTTGTGCAGCTTGGGGACAAAAGTATGAATGTCTAATAAAAAAATAAAAGGTTCTCCTTCGGTGCAGTCGTGTCCGAGTGGTTAAGGAGACGGACTTGAAATCCGTTGGGGTTTCCCCGCGCAGGTTCGAATCCTGCCGGCTGCGTACTCTTTTTTTGACTTTTTTAAAATTGATCGGCTTTTCCTTGTATAATTTAAACTACAATTTAATTATTATTAATTTATGATTATAAAAATTAATTTAATTTGTATTATAAAAATTTTATTTTGTTCTATTTTTTTGTTGAAAAGTTCGACTTTACAGTCTTTTTCACACTTTTAATTTCTTTTGTTTTTAGAGTATTCAAACAATAAACTTTAAATTTAATGTTTTAAACATTTTTAGTTTATCGAAAAATGTGTTCGCATTGTGAGAGTGGCTGTTTCAAAGATGCAAAAGATGGCGCGCTCAAGTGTTGCGATGATGCGTGTGCTGGTGGCTGCACGGGCGAAGGCACCAACAAATGCATTGTGCAAATTTTATTTATTTTTGAATAAATTATCTTTATTTTTCAATTGTTTTTTTAACTTTCAAGTGCAAGAATTTTAAATAAAATATTAAGAATAGGTTAACATTTTTTGAAAAAATATTCTAATTTAAATTTTTTAAATTTAACCCAGGCCTGCAAGAAGTTCGAACAGGATGGCCGCTGTGTGACGGCTTGTCGCGGCTTTGACCGCTATGATCCAGCGGAGAAGCGCATGGACGTGTTGCCGGAGGCCGAACGGCGCTTTGCTTACGGGCGGCATTGTGTGCCGTCGTGTCCGTCCGGATCATTGTACGAGGGCTCGCACTGCGTCACCCGCTGCACGCCCGGCAAATACCGTAACGGAACGGACCACTGCGTACTGTGCCCGGGCGAATGCCCAAAGGGTGAGTTGAGCATAACGCATAATTTTGATAGTTCGGACTCTTTGGCTGAATGATATTTTTGCATGGTTGTGATAGCAATTACAAATAACTTTTATCTCTCCAAGTCTTGGGTTGACTAATCAATTTCAAAAAGTGATTATAGGCAATTAGTCGGCTTCAAATTTGGTTCTAAAAATGTCAACATTTTAAATTCAGTGTGCCAATTGGAAGCCCCAATAAATTCGGTGAACATCCGAGAGCTGATCAATTGCACCGAAATTGAAGGCAACATCGAAATTTTGAACCACGTGTTCAGCGAACATATTCCGACAACCGCCACAATACATTCGCAAGAGTGAAATTTATTCAAAAACATTTTTTTTTGCTAGAAAAATTTATTAAAAAAAAATTAATATTTGTTAAATCAAATTTTAAGAGATAATTTTTTTTTTTATCAGGGGGCTGATGGGTGCCGATGCGCTAATTCCCGCACTGAATGCCACCCAACTGAATGTGCTGCGTAGTGTGAAAATTGTCACTGGCTTTGTGGTGGTTGACGGCGGTCGGATGAAGAACAAGCGCAAGCTGACCTCGCTCGAATTCCTCTCCAACCTTGAAGTGATCGAGGGGCGCAAGCTGTACTTTGAGGTGGCAACTTTTGAAACAAATTTATTTTTCAAAGATCTTTAAACACCAATTTTTAAATTTTTAAAGAAATTTGCGCTGTATGTGATCGGTAACATGGAGCTGACCCGGCTGGGACTTCGGTCGCTGAAGCAAATCAAAAACGGCATTGTTTCCGTCCGAGAGAATCGATTGCTCTGCTACAGCTACACCATCCCGTTCGAGCAGTATTTTGGCATCCGTGAAAGTGCATGGAGCGACAACATGAACGAGTCATTATGCGGTCAGAAGGGCATATAAATATTTTTATAATATGGTTCTGTTCGGACTGAGTCGCGTAACGCGTTTGGCCAAATGGTTACGAAAACTCAGTCCGAATAAAAAGAGGGAACTCAAGTGACATGCCGAAAAAACCCGAAAAGGGTGTGTTGGGGCGAAAGTGATTTGCGGTACATTATTATTTGAGATCGGTCAGGGGCCGGACCCTTTCTTATACGGGTTTTTACGGGCCCGTACTTGAGTTCCCTATAATTGCATGTTTTTTTTTTGTAAATTTTATACAAATTAGTTCAGTGGCCAACAACCGAGTTTGCAGTCAAACATGCGGTAGGTTCGGCTGGTTTTTGATTTTTTATTCATTTGAAACAATTTGTTTTTCTTTATCAGAAGCGCACTTGGGCTGTTGGGGCAAGGAGAGCAAAGATTGTGTGAGGTGTCGAAACTACACCATGGAAGGCAAAGTGTGCGCGGAACAATGCCAAACCGCCAAAGGGTAATTTTGTTTTTTATTTATCAAATATAAGAAAAACGTTAGCTTTTTTTATTTACTCTTTTAGACATTATATTGTGGAGCCATATGGAGATGATCCCATCCGGCAGTGTCTTCGGTGCCATGAACAATGCATGGAGTGCCATGGGCCCTCCTCCGGTCAATGTTCCAAATGCCGAAATTTCCATCTTTGGCGCAATGCCGCTCAAACGTCGGCCGACATTCCATACGTCGTTGCTGGCACATCTGGTGCTGTACGGCATTGTGTGGCAAAGTGTCCGAATATGACTTACTCAGAAGGTACACTGTAGGATTTTGAGTGTTTAAAAAGTGCACTGTACATAGAGTTATAATTTAAAAAGTGTACGGTAGGTTACTTTGACGTTATTCATACTGTAGTCTGAATTTTAATACTAAATACAGGTGATTATTGTGTGCCATGTCATAAGACATGCCGAAGCGGATGCTCAGGTCCCAGCGAACGAGTTGGCCCGGGCGGCTGTAACCAGTGTCTTTACGCGTTGGAGGGAGAGCATTTCGGAGAAGTAAAATTTAAATTTTTTTGTGAAATTTAAATTAGTGAATGATTTAAAGGAATACTTAATATTTAAGGAATTTTTAAAATTCTATTTTTTCATTTAAGGAGTGCATTCATTTAAGAGTAAATTTGTTGCGATTTCTCGTTTTTTTTCATATTTTCCAGTACTTTTGTCTGTTCGGCGACGAGCCCGAAAAGGCTGTTTGTGGTGAGAAAAATGGGCTTCCTGACAACTATTTCATAACTTTGGCCGCCAGTTCATCGTCCATTACAAAATTTGTAATTATCAAAAATGAAAAACTCAAATATTATTCATAATTGTTTTAAATTAGATAAATAGGCAATAATATTTAAATTTTTTATTAATAAGTATGACTCGGATTTATAAGTGCACCAAAAACGACCAAATATGTGTGCATTTTTACTTATTTTTGCGAATTGTTAGGCTAAAAACATTGTTTTTGTTATTTAACTAGGGTAGGACAGTACCGGTTAAACGGTTACGAAACCGGTTACGAAAACAGGGTATTTTGGGAAATTAACCGGTTACGAAAACCGGGTATTTTGGGAAATTAACCGGTTACGAAAACCGGGTCTTCAAAATCCCGGTTAACCGAAAACCGGGTACCCAAACCGGCGGTTTAAGCACCCCTAGTTATTGGACTTTTTTGGTTAATTTTAAATGAATTTGAATTTTTATTCAATGCAAGTGTGGCTCAGTTGTGAGAATAATTGGCGCCGGGTCTATAGCTTTCTTGAATTTAATAATAATAAGTACTCCTTTTTACAAAAAAAAACATCACTCAGAAACCTTATAAATGGTGATATTTTTTTTTTGTTGAAATTTTAGGCACATTTTCCTAAGTGAATTCACTAAACCTTTATTTTTTTCCCGGAGGTAGACCTCTCACATTCTTAAAAAGCTTCAAAAAATTACCGTATTTTTAAACTTTTGGTTGCAAATCTCTTAACAAATTTAGTCAATAATTCAAAAATTTTCTCGGCGGCGCCTATCGGCACCGCCGACCCCCCAAACTTGTATTCCTGATCAACTTTCTTAACAAAAAATTCATAAATTAAAAATTTATTGGTTCCGAATTCATAATCTCGACTCTCACCCAAAATTAAAGTCTCGATTCTACTGCTCGAATAYTTTATTTAAAGTTTACAAAAATTACTTAGTAAATTAATTAAATTAAAATATCTTTATTATTTTGAAGGAAAAATATTTCAACGTTTTTCAGAACTGAACAGATCCAAAAAAAGTTGGAACAGTAAAACACTGGTCATAAACCGAAAACCGGTCGGTTAACCGGTCAAAAGTTCTAAACCGGTTACGAAAACCGGGTCTATGAAAACCCGGTTAACCGAAAACCGGGGGTACCGGTTTTTAACCGGTACTGTCCTACCCTATATTTAACCCTAAAAAAGTGCCAAAATATGCATTTACAAAAAGGATAAAAAATAAAAAGGATCAACGTAAAAACATTTTTTTGAGCAATTTCGTTAATTGTATTAAAAATATGCAAATGCGTATAATAATTCAAAATTGTTATTAATAGATTTACCTTGTCTAGTAAGTAAAGACTCTTAAATCCAACCCTATTAATAAGATTTAAATATATTTTATTTACGATAAATTCTATGTTTAGTAAAATATATTTATTTCAAATAATTGATTATTATTAGTATAATTATTTCTTAATTAATCATTACTTGATAATTAATGACAAAAAATTCCACTTTCTCAGCTTTGCCGAAAGTGCCGACCCGAGTGCAACAGTTGCATCGGCGAAGGTGTCCAAATTCTGGAGCAAAGTGTGTGCCAATGCGCCTTCTACCAGATGGCACTCTTTGATCGCGATGCTGGCAAGCCCACCGAATGCAGCAGCGAATGTGGAAAGTGAGAGTAATGTTTACAGTCCCCCGAACGGAAACGCTATTATGTGTTCAAATTTAATGATCAGATCATTTGTTGCTCAAAATTTGTAGGGCAGCTCATCGTTTGATTTTGAGGATATGTCAAACAACAATTTTTAATTTACAAAATTTATTTTTTAGGGGCTCACGTGTTATTATCCCACGCACCGTTGACAACCGCAATAATAACAATGGCACCAATGAATCGGCACCAATTGTCGGCCTCTGTCAACAGTGCCATCCGTTGTGCGATCCGCACTTTTCATGTGCCGGCCCGAGCGCAACAGAATGCGATCGGTGCTCGGTGGGCGGTGTGTCGGACATACAAAATGGCACATTTCAGGTCCTAAACCTTTTTCTGAGATTCCATGGTTTGCCCGAACTGATCAGTGATCTGGGAACAACTTTGTTGATTACAGTAATTGAGTACAGTATGCCCCGCTTCAGTGTTTGGCCGAGTGCCCTCCCGAATTGCCCTTCCCCCACGAGGGCATTTGCTACGAGCAAAACATCGAAGAGCATCGACAACAACGCACACGCCGTTACATAGCACTTGGGGTGTTCGTCTTCTTCACTGTGGCGTTTGTTATTGCGGTATGCCAACCACTGGGAGTACTGTAGGACGGCTGTTTACTGTATATATTTTTAAAGAGAAATAGAATTGCTTACTGTAGATGTAATTTTTTGGGATTTTATAAAAAATGTAAGGGATATTTTTTGCTATAAAATAGGGTTGCTTCCCGACGCCTCCGACATTTTTGGGCTTCACCCCCGACACGCTGCCCACGCGA
>MEIZ01000062.1:225244-236428 GCA_001723225.1 Globodera ellingtonae
TTTGCCCCTTCCGAAAGGTCGGGGAGCAACCTCTTAGCATAAATGTAAATAAAAGTGCGAAACACAAATTATGATTTTGACATATTTTATGTTAAAGTTTCTCATCTACCGTTGTCTGACATATCAGAAGAAATACACAAAGGAAGTCCAAATGCATCTTCCAGGTAAGAGTTTTTTTATTAAAATTTAATTTTTTATAAAATTAATTTAAATGATTTGAAAAAATAGTTTTTGCAATAATTTTCCTATAAGTTTATCTTAAAATCTTTTTTCAATTTGAACATTAGAAATTCCTTCGATTGACCCAATGAAAGTGACACAACGGCCAAATATGCGCCGAATACATCTCATACAAATAAACGAGCTGGAATTTGCGCCAGAAAAACGGGCGATTCTTGGCCAAGGTGCTTTTGGCATTGTGTACGCGGTAATAAATTTTTAAAAAATCTTTAATTTTTTGAAAATTATTTAGGGCAAATGGAAACCGCCCAGCGTCAACCAATACATTCCGGTTGCGATAAAGGCAATTAATTGTGCCGAAAGCCGTAATGTCAATGAAAAAGTATGGCATTAAAAGAAACTAAACCAATTAAAAAAATTAACCTATATTAATTAGGATTAACCTATATTAATATAATATGTATATTTCTCTGGACTTTCTCTAATCAAAATTTAAAAAAAAGAGGTCAGGTCACTCGCCTTTTCAATCCGAGAATTTCAGGAAATGCTCCACGAGGCTGGCCTAATGCACGCGGTGAAGCATGAACACCTGCTGCCCGTGGCCGGCATTTGCATGGGCGCCACCGGAGGGCTTAAAATTGTGACACTTTTGCGGCCCCTGGGCTCGTTGCTCAAATTTATGCAGGAAAACGAAAAACTGCTGGGCTCTAAGCACCTAATGCTGTACTGCTTCCAAATCTCGTCTGTAAGTGTTTTGGGTCTTTTTTACAATTAAAATAAACGGAGAGTTTTGGTTAGCTCCAAAAAGAGGAAGTCTAAACTTTGTTTGCCATCAACTTTTGAATTCTTTAAAAAGTTTTGCAAATTTTACACCATCCTTTTTCCCACAGGCCATGGAATACTTGGCCAACAAGAAGATTGTGCATCGGGATCTGGCCGCTCGGAATGTGCTCGTGCGCAGCGTTATACACGTGGAGGTGCTTTTCTGTAACAGAAATAAACGTTTAATTTTTAGAACAGATTTTTCATTTTAACCATTTTTAATGATTAAAAAATTAGCCTATTTTGCCGTTTTTGAGAATAATGCCTATTTTGCCTCGAGGTTTTTTGTGTCTGAACTTCCGGTGTCTCTATTATAATTAATTAAAGATAATTTGAATCATTTTAAAATTATAATTTAAATTGTTTTAGTATTGGTAAAACTATTTTTTAGGTGACGGATTTTGGGTTGGCGGCCATGCTGCAACAGCCCGGCGACTCGGTGGTGGTGGACGGACGCGTGGCGGTCAAATGGCTGGCGCTGGAAAGTTTGCGACGCCAAATTTACAATCAGAAAACGGATGTTTGGTAAATTTTTGGCGTTATATTTCAATTGTATGCTGACGGCTTTTAATGAGCTGCGCAAATTTGAAAAAATCAATTTGTAAATGCAACAACTAATTGCTAAAAATTCAGAAATCTAAAAAAAAGTGTGAAAATCGGAAAAAAACATTTTTCACGTCTCCGTGAAAACTTTTCTGATGCCCAAGACAATTATTGCCTGTGGCTAGGCCCTGGTTAAACTTAGTGTTTTTAAAAATACTCAAAAATGAATTTGGTTTTTTTCAAAATTTCTTTCATTTTTAGGTCCTTCGGTGTCACTTGCTGGGAGATTCTRACGTTTGGCGAATCGCCCTACAAGGATTTGCAGCTGAAGCGAGAAAAGTTGGCATCCGAATTGGCCTACGAGCTGGAACGGGGCTACCGGCTCAGACAGCCGACAAATTGCAGTCAGGAGCTGTACCAGGAATTGCTCAATTGTAAGTTAATGGGCTTCAAATTGTTTTTGCAGAATAATGTGAATTTATGTAATTTTGAGTTGCTCAAAAATTTTTTCTTAAAATATATGAATTTAACTTCAGGTTGGCTGGTGGATCCGGACTCACGTCCAAATTTTTTGCAAATCAAGCAACGTTTTGAGCAATTTTGTCGCGCTCCGCACATTTATATTCAAGTCCGTTTTTTGTGCATTTGAAAATTTTTTGTTTTTTAATTGTTGTAATTTTTRATCGTTAATCGATTTTTTTAATTGATTATTTTATTTAAAATAATTTTTTTTGAAGGATCGACAAGCAAACCAGCGTCTCAACTCACTGCTGGACACTGATCAGCGAGCGATGATTGAACGCCTGCTGCGCGACAACGACTTTTTGGACCCGGTGCGGGTGGTTTGATATTTTGCAGCTCTTACGTCATTTCTTCCCGTGGTGACCAATTTTTGGTCACATTTTTGCTAGCGATTTATTTATTTATAAAATGATTTGGATCGGTAGCTGTTTATTATTTTGTCCTCTTTTAGGTTGGACTTGACCCGGCCGAGTATTGTAGCAGCTGGTTGCAACGTGCAGCGCATGCTGCAGGCTGCGATGCGCCTGACGACGACGCGATGCACGCGAATGCAAGACGCATAAGCGTGCATACGATGAGCACCGAGTGCTGCTTCTCCGCATCGCCACCACCGCTGCCGACCTGTGACGTACCGGACGCGCGCGCGTTCGCGCCACGCTCGAGGGTTCGACTAAGAATTTCGAATATTTAAATTTTATAATTTTGTTTAAATTTAATTTTATTGAAAAATCGGCTTCAGAATGCGCCGTGCCATCGTTTGGGGAGCACTGGCACCGGCTCGACGCGCTACAAATCGGACCCGGTGGGCCGAAAATGGTCTCAATCGACGACCGGCGGAGGGTCGGCTCGTAATGGAGAAGAGGACGACGACGATGCTGATCAAGGTATACATAACGACTTTATCAGCGGTCAAAACCCAAAATCTGATCAGTCGAGAATTGATCCCGAAGTCGAGATTTATTCATATTCTATCCTAATTTAGATGTAGGTTCTGGGGGAGGTGATGACGAAGTACACTATCTGATGCCGAAACGGACAAAAAGTGCCGAACAAAGGGGCAGCATCAGTGACAACGGCACAACTACAGTAGGGAATACTACGGTAGCCGGTGGGACGGACACAGTGGGCGCACGAGTTTCCGAACTGTACACACCGGTGGTGGAAGGTTTTTGGAGCCTTTTTTTAAATTTTATTTTGCATAATATTTTATTTTATAATAATCTATAAAAAATAAAATTTTTAAGCCGAAAATCTGCCAAACTACATAAACGATGTGCCGCAAACGGTGCTTGAATACGCAAATGGGTCCATGCCAGTGCCGAACAATTACGAAAATACGCCAAAGGCATACTCAGCGACGGCCGTGGCAACGAAATGCCAAAGTGAAACAGTGATGTGATTTTATTTTTTGTAATATTTTGTTGTTCTGTAATCACATTGTGTAACGCGGGTTCAAATGTGCACGCTAGAGTTGGTCGGAATCGGGATTTAAAAACAAAAATGCGGGATCACATTTTAGTCCCAAAATGCAAATTTCAGTACCAGTCCGAACCAACTCTGGTGCAGCAATGACCATCCATTTTTACTGTTTAGTCATTTCATTAGTCCCAACAGTCCAAATTCTTTTTTATTAATGCCCCATAAATACAGCCAAATTCTTTTGTATAAAAAGTTTACAATTCTATAAAAATAAACGGTTTCAAACAAAAATTAGCGGAAAATTGGTTTAAATTGGCACATGTTTATTCTTTTGGTTATTATCTTTAAATTATTTTTCCAAGAAAATTTTGCACTTTTCAGAATGTTCAAAATTTAAGTTAAAACATTTTTTTTGCAAATTGAAAAATGGGCATTTCAAATGTTTAATTTAATAAGAATTCCAAAAAAGGGATGCTTGTTTGGTATTTGATTTCCTGAGAGAAGCCTAAAATAGCATTTCTCACTGCCCCGAAAGTTTCAAAGTCAAGGTTTCAGCGGGTTATCCAAAACGTTACCTTTTTCTCGACACAAAACCCGATCCGACTGGTCAATCCGACCCGACAATTATTGATTGGCTAATCCCTATGATCTCCTAAAAGCTGAGAGAAGCTCAAAAATGTCTAGTTGGTGTTTAATTGTGAAATTGTCCCCATTGCCTATGTTATTTAATTCGATTTTAAATATGAGTAAATTTAATTTATTTAACAAATTGGCTGTCCGGTTCGGGTTAGAACTAATGCAATCTTTACGATTAATGGTTCAACCAGAAGTTTTTGCCGTTCTTCAAAAATCATTTTTCACGGGATCACGTCTGCAGCACGCGGAAAATAACTAATCCAATGTCATGACCGTTGTATTGGTCGGACGACCTTGTCCTTCGTCGTCAATTAATCAAAATGATCATCAAAAATCGTCGAATGGTTTGTTAGCGCGTTGTGACCTTCTCATCTTCTTGACCTTCTCATCTCCTTATAAGTGATATGAAAAATTATTGCTGTTAATTTTCTGATCAATTAATTTGATGCACGTGAAAAATTCGCTAATTTTGTGTAATAAGAATAAGAAATGGACTCACTGTATTTATACAGCATTTGAAATCTAGTTCTTTTATATGATCTCTTTTTTTATTCAGTGATTTCCAATTTTATCGTATACTTTATAAAAGATGCATTTTCTTCAACCATTCTGTTCCACAATTTTGGTGCTGACTCTGCTGATTATTATGGCTTCGTTCCATGGCACCGTCCAAAATGCCGTGAGGCATCGTCGAGAGTGGCTGGTTGGCGCCCGAGGCGCTGGCGGCGCCGATTTGGTATCCATAGGCAGCGGCGACTTTTGGAGTCTGTTCGGGCGGCGTCGATGAACAAAATGCTCCCACTGCTGGTCCGATCACGTTTGGGAAACACGGCAAAGAATTCCATTCACTTTTGCACCAAATCACTATTTTTTTTGGAGCACAAAATGATATTTGCATTTATTATATTGACAATTACAATTTTATACGAGATAATAAATTAAAACCAAAATTGTTCGTATTTACACAATTTTTTATTAATTAAAATAAGTTTGAATATTTTATGAACAAGTTAGCTGAGCACAGGCAAACTGACCAAACGCCATTTTGTTAAATTTTGGTTTGAATTAATTTTAACTTTTGTGCCAATCGGACCCCAAACAACAAAAAAACAAATTTTGTCTTTTTCCACGCTCAGCTTTCCAAATTTTCACTCAAATTAAAGTCTGCTCGAATGGGACTGAAAAAAGCAAAAATATTCGTCGATCGATCGAAAGGGATTTAAGCACAACTAAACGTATATTCGCCCATCGATCAGTTCATTTGCTGAACATCTCAACGAACACATGACAGCCCCTCGAGGAATTTGGCCGTTACACAAATTTATATATTTTTTGAGGAAATTCCATGGAAAACATTGGGGTGTGAGCAAACATTTGCTCCTCTATTTTAGCTTCTTTCAACCCATTCGATTGACCTGCACGGAATTCATTTTGTTTTTGTGAAAAATAGCGCATTTTTGCTAGATAATTTTTGAATGATTTTATTTTAAAAAGAATTTTATTAAATTTATATACATATTTATGTCATTGAATTGATTTGGAAAATTTGTGTTAAGAATGGCACCTCCGCCTCCGCCAAAAGGAAATGCTCAAATTTCTGGCAAAGAAAATGCGGTATTCAATTCAAAAGATGCACAATAAAAATGAAAAATTTGTTCTATCAAGTATTTAAAAAAACAATCTAATAATCTAAAAAAAAATTTAAAAAAATAAAAAATTCAGTTCAAATAATGGACATTTGCTATAATAATTAAAAATAAAAACAATGCTTAAAATTTGTAGGATGAACAAAAACAGCAATTAGAAGTGCCAGAATGGGCCCAGAATGATGTAGATAAATAAAATTTGAAAATGTTTGCCACTTTTTTCAAATTAAAGGTGGAGCACCCCGTGCTGAAGGTGTTCGGCTTCCAACCAAACCGTTTGGAGCGGGAATGGCCCCCAAACCCGGCACAGCCTGAGGACATTCAACTTGGGTTAAAATAAAAACCCTTACAATTTTCAAAAAAAAAATATTTAAAACAGATGAACTTTGAAGATTCATAAAAAAATATAATTCTTCAGTGAATAATAAGAATAAGATTTTTTTGAAAGTTCGTTAAATTATCACCATTATCAGAATATTTTATTTGAAATAAAATCTTAAAATTTAGACACGTCAATAAGCACAAAACACTGGGAGACCTTGACTGGCTGGCAGTATGATTCCATATATTCAATGAAATAAATAATTAATTAATTAATTAATTTTAATTTTAAGGGCCCTGCTGAGGCAGTGCCCGTCCGAGAGCAAGTGCCGTTGCGAGGTATCCATTTTTTTATTAAAAAAATTAATACCAAATTTTTGAAGGTAAACTGAATGCGCAATGGCCACCGCCAGAGAAAGAATATCGCGTGGAACTTTTGCTGCCTGAGGGGGTCAAACAGTAGCCCTAAGATACCGTARTCCATCGCAAGGATTAGACGAAAACGTAGATATTTAAATTGATACGACGAAGAAGCAAACATTTTTATGGGGGATGCACAGAATTGGATAAAGTATTGTTATTAATACCCTAAAATAAATCTAAAATTATTAATGATTAAAAAAAAATATCAACCAATTTTACTCCAAAATTTATCAAAAAACAAATAATGCACCAATTTTTCAAAAAATAATGTCAATTTTTCAAAATGTTCTGTTTTCGCATTTCCATACTTCGTTCTTCTTCTTCTTCCCTCAATCTTCATCATCTTCTTCTTTCTTTTTCTTTTTCTCTTCTTCTTCTTCCTCTTCTTCTTCTTCCTCTTCTTCTTCTTCCTCTTCTTCTTCTTTTTCTTCCTCTTCTTCTTCTTTTTCTTCCTCTTCCTCTTCAGGGTCATCATTTTGCTCTTTTGTTTGATGGTTTGGTGAAAGGGGCTGTTCATCATTTATTTCATCCTCCGAAGGTGACGACACTTCATCTTCCAAAATGTCCTCCGGATCACTTGCCGGTTCCGGATTGTTGTACATCACTTGGAAACATTCATGAAATCGATTATCGGTTTTTGCCATTTGTGTCTTCATCTCGGCATAACTATCGTACTCACGGAAGACATAGCACCCACTGTCTACACCCTTACAAAGCAATACCGTAACCTTTTGCTTATCTTTCAGTGATACTTTCTCGTTTTTCACGACCATCTCATTAAAATCCCATTTGAAGTTGCCTTTGTCATCGGTCGTAATTGCGATCTTTTGCGCATTTTGGTCGTGAACATCGTCTTAAATAAAAGAATTACACTTTTTATTTATTAATATTTGAATAAAGAAATGATTTTTTACATCATTCATTTATAAATATTTCCAAAAAAAAATTCTTTTTTTTTGATAAATAATTAAATTTGATAGTTTCCAAGAGTTAACTACAAAACTTACCACCAAAAATCAGATAAATTTGGTATTTAGCTCGTGGCAAAACTTTGTATTTAGCGCAAATTTTGCCACACTCAGAAAGGCTTGAATTTATGCCTCGCAACTTTCCAAGGTTTGAAAAGTTTAAGCCTTTTCGCAACTTTCCAATTCCAAAGGAACGCTTTTTGTTATTTCCATCGGCGTTATCATCCATCGCGAAACAGCCCTGGACAACCAGAAATAGCAAAGTTAACGAAACAAATGCCATTAATGAAATTTTCTTCGAARTAATTCTAAAATATAATTTTTATGCTTTCTCTTATAAAATAATTCATTTAAAATGTTATGTCATATTCACTTAAAAAACTAAAATATCTGCAGAATTATATTAATATTAAAACAAAATTCAGAAAGTCATTTTTCTATAATAAATAAATGTTTAGGATTGCAGCATACAATGAATAATTTATTTTAAGAATTGGATTTATATTATAAAGAAATCAATAAGACTACGTATAAAATAATTCGTGACGATGGCTTATAAAAAAATCGATTTAATGTAAAATTGAAGAAAAATCGTAAAATAGTAACGCTGAAAATAAAAATTTCGTGAAAAGATTCGAAAAATTTTTTTGAATTTTAGAAAAATTTTGGCATTTTTTGTGTGATCGATATATTTATTATTATTTACACGCAAATCAGCCCGGGAGAGAGGGGTGGTGATAATGATAAAAATAGTCCAAACGGTTAAAAAAAGGGCCAATTTCTGCAACAAAAAGCATTCCAAATCAGGCATCCGGAATTCCGGGCACACATTAAAAGTGTTTTTCTTTAAATAACTTTCATTTCATATCTGTTGGGGGGGGGGGAGGTACTAATAGAGGAAATACTGTAATGCATTTTTAAAAATCGATTTAATGTGAAATTGAAGAAAAATCGTAAAAGAGTAAAGTCGTAAAAACAAAAAAATAAAAATTTCGTGAAAAGATTTAAAAAAAAAAAATTTCGAATTTTAGAAAAAATAATTACGGCCACATTTTAGGTGTTTTTCTTTAAATAACTTTTATTTATATTTGTTTTTTATAGACCTATTTTGGTTCCGACAAAGTGCCTGTTAAACAAAGTGTTCGCTTTTTCCTCATTCTGTGGTTTTTGGAAAGGCCAATGAGGATTTTTTTTGAAATGCGGATTTTCGGATTTTTGTGGTCTTGAGAACCTTTGGACTTTTTTGGGGTTTTTTGGAAAAATTGACCAATAAAAAGCATTTTCCTTAACAAATGTCGTTACGCCTATCGGCACCCCCGGAGTTCTTTCATTACTAAAAAGCTTCAAAAAATCTAAAACTGACAAAATTCAGTCAATTTTTGCGTGAAAACYTTCAAATTTCGTCAATCTTTAATTTATTACGGAAAAATGTCGAAATATTGATTTATATTGACTAAAAAAGTCGCTCTAATTCTTAAATTTTCGAAATGAATGATTTTTCCGGGCTTCTCTCAATTTTTGCCTCAATATTCATATTTTTTATTAAATTTTAAACGATTTCTTACAAAGTTTCCGCCCCACATTCATTCATTCCCCCCCCCAAACATCGATTTTCGATTACCGCCACCACCACCACACATTCCAACGCTTTGCTCAAGGCGAATCTGCTGCTTCCGTTATTCGCCCACCAATAATTCATCATCATCCATTCATATTTCCCAGCAACTTAATATAATCAAAAGTTGGGGACTTGAGAATGAGAAAATCGAACATCGGACTCTAAAAAGTCGAAATTCAAGCCCTAAAAACTGAAAAAAATTGAAAAATCAAACCTAAAACAACCGMAAAATTTAAGGATTGTTAAAAGCTTCAATTCGCTCCACAAAATTTGGCAGTGGGCACAAATGATTGAAGGAAATGAAAAGTTTTGTTATACTTCAAAATGTTGCAAATTCAAATTTCTCCTCCATTGATGGACTTGTCTTATAATACAAATTAGGCAACTTTTTACACAATTTGAATTAACTGTTCTTTTTAGATTTAAGATATAACAAATTTATGCGGAATTTTAATAAACACAATTTTTGTTTGTAAAATCGGCACCCCAAATTTTTATGGGCCGAATGTTGGAATGGCTGACCGAGCATGGAAAGCCGCTCAGAGTGAAGGTCACCACAATGGACGCGGACCTAAACGAACTCAGCCTCGAAGTGTTTTTTTTTKATTAAAATTATAAAAAAATTTRCATTACTATTCAACTCGATGTTTTTTCTATTTTTGGAAAAATTAATCTTCCAAATTATTGCTAAATTTAGAGGGATTCTGTGGGCCAACATCTGTTCGATACAGTATGCAAAATCATYGGTCTTCGTGAGATATGGTACTTTGGACTGTGCTTCACCAACCGCAAAGGGTTCACCTGCTGGCTTCAGATGGATAAAAGGGTTTTTGCAATTTATTCACTGAATTTTTGGTTATTTAAATGTTAAAATTAAACATTTCAAATTTTAAAGCGTTTAAAAAGGTACTGATTTCCAAACACTCAGACTTTTCATGGGGTTTGATCATAACAAGCATTTTTTATGGATTTGCCCAGTAGACCCTATTATTTTTATAAATGCTTTCAAAAATTGGTCGGTTGGTTGTCTGAAAACGTTTAAAGCGCTTCGTTTTTGCCAGCGCCAACTGTTAATTTGTTCCAAAAAATTAAAGCTTCAAAAAAGTTCAATTTACCATTTTAAAATAGCTTTTTAAGAATTCTAAAACCTTTTCTGTTCCTTAATTGCAGTGATTCGACGGGACCGGGACTCTCGTTAGGATTTTGATGATTTTTTGAAATTTTTCCAAAAAAAAAGGGTCAAATTCTTAGCCTCATTGCGCCCTGTCCCTTTAGATCAGAGATCAAAGCGTGCCAAAGCAGCCGGACGGCTCACTGCACTTTCTTTTCCTGGTCAAATTCTTCCCCGAGTCGGTGAAGGGCGAGCTGATCCAGGACCTGACCAGGCACCTGTTCTTTCTCCAAATCCGGCAGTCCATCCTCACCATGGACCTTTACTGCCCGTCGGAGGCGGTAAAATTTATTAAAAAAATCGAAATCCTTAAATATTGAATTATTGAAAAAAATAGCGTAGAGTACAAAATGGTCCAGGAATTCTTTACATTTTTTAACCAAAAATTTAAGTTTCTAAAATGTACGAATTCTCTCATTTTTTTAGTATATTTTAAAACTTTCAAGGCCAACTCTGGCCCCTAGGCACAGGCAATCTTTGGTTATTTCGAATTTTTTAAATTTTTGATTAGGACTTTTATTCTTGGCAAGCCCGTTCTGTTGTTAACCTCCTTCGCTGTTGATGCACAAATTTTCTATTTTTTTATTATTATTTTGAATTAGGCCATTCTGTTGGCTTCCTACGCTGTGCAGGCCCTATACGGTGACCAAGGACAACATCAGCAGACCGAACAATTAGACTTGGCCAAGCTGTTGCCGGTGTCGGTGCTGCAGCAATATGAGCTGACGGCCGACATGTGGGAGGAGAAGATCCGCAGCTGGTGGGCCAATAACAGCGGACTGTCCAAGGAGGAGGCGGAGGAGGAGTTCCTGTGCGTTGCTGAAGAGTTGGACATGTACGGCACCCAGTACTACCCGATCAGGGTACTTTTTCCTACACAGGGTACAAGTAGGGTAGGTCCCGGGGGGGGGGGGG